>PVLC010024000.1:0-25106 GCA_004027655.1 Graphiurus murinus
AACCAAAAAAAAAAAAAAAAAAAAAAAACATGAAAAATTTAATAATCTATCTATGTGTCGACGTTAAAAATGCTATTTAATTTAATTTAATTTAAATACTATTTAATTTAATAGCATTTTAATCTTATTTGTATGTTCCTATATAATAAGAGGCAAAAAAATGCCACTCTATATAGTAGATTGAACTGTCTTCTCATGGTTTAGGGTATATCTCTTTCCATAAGGTTTTGAAAAAAAAAACTATACAATTACCATGACTATTAAGCAAGCTCATGGGGATAAGATTGTGTGATATCTTCCAGAATTTTATTTTAAACAAAAGCAGATGATACTATATGTTTCAGAGAGAATAGCTCTAAAGGTGCGTATGATACAATGTCTGAATACCATAGTTATTTCTTTAAGAAAATAATTACATATGTGTGACTTGTAATATAAATTTTCATGATGTTGGACAAAAAAAACCAAAACTTTTTAATAATCCTAGCATAGGTGTACCTGAAAAATATATATGGAAAAATGTATACATCCCTAGGTGCATACTTATATAAACCACCGCTTCATATTAAATGGGTGAGAGAATGCAGGGAAAACTTCCACCTTATAATCTTAAATTGACTGTAGTAATCTCAATTATCTGAATCAATTGAAAGTTAAATCCAGGAGAATAGCCTCCAAGGCACATAAATCACTTTCATAGGTCCTAGGAGAATCATCACTTAAATGTAATCTAATGTATTTTGTATAACAATGGCAAAACACTTCAGAGAAGTCAATCTAAAGTAATAAAAATGATGCATTCACAACTTCAATTTAATTTTCCTCTTTTAAAATATAAGGATAACCAAATCTCCAATCTCATAGTTGGTTTTTTTTGTACATTTATTAATTTACTTCATTTATCCACTACCCACCAAACAAACACACATCTTTTCTCACATTGAGCAGTGTCAAGTACCATCTTGGAAACCTTGGACACTTCAGTCAACAGGTTCCCAACATCTGTGACAGGGGATGAGTGTACCACTGTGTAGGTGTAGTCATTTTCCAAGACAATGGTTCTGAGATACCTACTTTCCTCTCTACTCTCTTCCATACCTAGTCCTCCTAAGAAAACATCTGGGATGTTATCTTTTCCCATTGCACCTTAGCAAGTTCTCTTCTTTCCCATTCAACAAAGAAGGCATGTGCTATATTTTGATCATACCCAAGGGTGTATAACACTTGGGAGCTCCAAGAAAGTAACACTTTGAAATATCGGTATCAGTTGTGAGAAAGTGAATGACTTTAATGAGTGAGTAACAAATCACTTTATAAAGCCAGAAGTTTCCAACACTTTGCCTTCAAGAAAATTGAAGGAGAACATCAAATTGTCATCTAATAAATCATTAAAAATAATTTTTGATGATAGAATACCTTGTAATTTTGGGCATATAACTCAGATGGTGACAAAAATAATTGAGTTGCATTGCTATAATAAAATTCCTCCAAATTTCAAATACGTTTTGTGATATGAACACTTCTTCACTGGACTCATAAATTCTTTTTAAATAAAGTAAAATAATTAATAATGAAACTTTTATCATTCTAGTATAGTACATGTAAAATTAAGACAAAAATATTGCTTACTGACCTTAGTTATTTTTCTGATGATATAAAAGAGTCGAATGTTTCTTTTATGAGTGATTAGTTAAAAATTAAAAATAGTTAATATGTATCTCTGGACTATTCTCTTTTCCCGGTTAACAATGTCAGTTTTGGAAAACATTTTATGATATGGTCTGAAGGCTACTGATATCTTGGTGCCTGCTATAGTTTGGGTATGGAATGCTCCCCCAAAGACCATGTTGTGAGCTTTGTTTCCTGGAGCTCATGAAGTGGTGCTATAAGGAGGCAGAGGACATTTAAAGAGTTGGGTCCTGGTGGGAGGTCCTAGGCTATTCACAGCATGACACTGAAGGGGATAATGGGACCATGGCCCCTCTTCCTCTCTCATTGCTTCCTAGCCACCATGAGGAGAGCACCTTGCTCTACCACACAACTACTCAATGCCTTAATGTGCTGCTTTGTCACAAGCTCACAGGCAATGGGGCCAAGAGACCAGGACTGAAACCTCTGCAACTGTGAGCCAAAATAAGCCAAACTTTCCTTTTTTTTATTTTTCATACTAGGATTTGAACCCAGGGGCATTCTACCTCTGAGCTTCACCCTCATCTCGTTTTATTTATTGTTTTGAAAAAGGGTCTCACTTGGCTTTTGAAAGTCTCACTAAATTGCTGGGCTGGCCTAAATCTTCCTGTATTTGCTCCCCAAGAATAGTGGTTATAGGCATATGCCATCAAGCCAGGCAACCTTTCCTCTTTTTAAGTTGACTAAGGTATTTTGTTAGAGTAATGGAACACTGACTAATACAGTGCCCGTCCAACCACTCTACCCACAACATTTTCTAATGCTCTTAAAGTGCTTTGATTCCAGCTAACAAAAATCTTGCCACATGATTTACTGTTAGAAAGTGAATGTTGGAATTATAAATGATATTATACATGATAATAATTATACTTCATCTTCTCAAACAAAATACCATTAACTGGGTGGCTTAAACAGCGACTATATATTTCTCACAGTTATAAAAGAAGACAAAGTCCCAGAACATGGTGCAGTTAAATTGGTTGCTGAAGAGAACTATCTTCCTTGCTTACAAATAGCTGTCTTCTCTCTTGCTTATCCCGTGGCATATACAGATATTAATTTTTGTCTCTTCCTCACTTTATAAAACCACTAATTCCTTCATGACCCCATAGCAATGACCTCACCTAACTTTAATTACCTCCCAAAGTTCCTACCTTCAAATACATCATGAGTGTTATAATTGGGATCTGGAATGTTCCCCAAAAGCTCCTGTGTTAAAAAATTAGTCTCCAAAGCAGCAATGTCCAGAGGTGGGGCTTTTGCTGACCATAGCTTGTTCCAAAAAGAAATAATTATAACTTGGCTAACATTAAATATGTATTTACCTAAGCAAAAGATAAACAAAAGTCATGCTGCATTATATAAATCGCTTGAATTTAATACTTTATACAAATATATTTAAAAATTTGATGCATGTGGATAAGAAATCTTATCAAATATATCCCTTTATTTGTATTAGGTGACTTCACTTTTTAGATAAATGAAGACTTAATTTCTAAGTACAGAAATTAGTAGTAATTTTTCACATCAAAATTGCTTAGAAGAAATTAGACCAAGCATATTTACCCTTTCCTTTGAGAAGAAAATAAATAGTTCTTCCATTATTGAATAACACTACTATTGCTTAAGGAATTTGTTACTATCTATATTCAAAGGAAAGAATCATATCCTCATATTCTAGCACTACTATAATTTATGGCATTTATTCCAGAATCACTAGAATTAGTAAGTTTCTAAGATCACAAGAATTTAAAATGTTAAATGTGCATTTTTGAAAAGATATTTCATGTAAAACCAGGGCAAGAAAATTTGTAGTTTCCAAAAGATTATCTTTACTTGAAGTGGGATATATTCTATGGTGGAAAAGGAGGATGGAACTAATTCCTAAAGTAAAAATAATAGCTTGTGCCTGATAGTCGTTACTTTAACTCATAATAGATTCAGTGCTATTTCCTAACGAATGAATCAAGTGTGTAGAAGAATCTCAGAAACAGAAAATGTTCTCTTAGTAATACTTGCAAAGTATGTGCACTTTCAAAATTTTACAAATCCCAGTATTTCCATATATTTGTATTTTTATCTATATAACTTCATTTTTGCCATCATATAAATAAAAAGGGAAGTTTGTTATTTCAGTAAGTAAATGAGCAAGTGGAGATCCTAAATAATGTAATCTAATTTGCACAATATATTTAATTCAAGATTAGAACCTAGATCTTTTGATTTCCAGTTTGGTGTTACTCTCTTCCTCCATCTGCCTAAATTTTCTGCTAGAATTTGGTATAAAATGTGTAAACAAGCAAGCAAAGTATCCAGCTACAAAATATATATTTACGATACTACTCATAATTATAAAAAAGGAAGAAGCAATGAATGAGACTCTGAAAGAAACACTGATGAGGTAAAAGAGGATGGTATGAAATCAATCATGTCAAATGAAACAACTTTTATAAAACAAATGTGCCATCAAAGGTGAGCATAGTTTCTGAATTTTTGGAACCAACTAAAAATGTTTAGCTTAACTATAATCACAATATTTAAAAATCAAACCTAAAATACAAAATCTGTAATATAGTTATTAGTTATAAATTAAAAATAAAAGTAAAATATAAAAGTCAAGAAATAGCCTGCATTTTTAGGGAGGATACTGGGGATTAAAACTAGGGACATTATAACTCTAAGTTACACCCTCATTTCTTTTTATTTTTATTTCATAATGGAGTCTCACTAATTTGCTGAGGACCTCACTAAGTTGCTAAGACTTGTCTTGAACCTGGAATCTTCCTGTCTCAGCTTTCCAAGTACTGCTATTACACACCTGAGTTGTCATGTCCAGATCCTGCATAGCTTTTATAGCATTTATTTAAAGTGAGGTAATTGATTTTTTTTTGTTATGTAGGAAAAATCTGAATCTATTACTGTGTGCATCATTGATGACAATTCAATTCTTTTCATATAAATAAGGAAGCAGCAATGAAAATTTACATGCTAAAATATAAGTGGTTTGGCCAGACTTTGTGGCACACTCCTCTAATCCCAGTATTTGGGAGGCTGAGACAGGAGATGAAACCTCAGATAGAAAGAAAAAAAAAAAAAAAAACAATTAATTTTGATAAATGTTCTTTTTTTAATCCTTTTATTGGTTTATTATAGTCTCACAATAGATATTCTTTACTTGATTAGAAATGTTTATTTTAATAATGCTCAAAACCCATAGATTTCTATCTGCAATGTTTTTCTAATGACTGATATTTAGTGGAAATTTTTATTGACTTCCAAATGAGAGGACAACATTGAAAATGTATGTCTTAAAATGCCAGTAATCATCTTCTCACATTCAGGGTCAGCAATGTTTCATTTTGAAATGAATTTGGGTTCAGGAACCAAAACCATTGAGATCATGTACATATGTGAAATTACCAATACCAATCTCAATACCATGTATGGGCAAGGAGAGGGAGTGCAGAGGGAAACAGGAGGAAACTCACCAAGTGCTGTGTGCATGTATGATATATGTCTCTATCACTCTGAACTACATTATGAGGTAAGATTTTAATGCAGCAATAAAAATGTATATATATATGTATATATATATGTGTGTGTGTATGCATATATATAGCACTACATATATATATATATATATATATATATATATATATATATATATAAACATTAAAATGTGCCTCAATCATGGTTTATTCTTATATTGTTGATTATTCACTTAACTTTGTTAACATAGTTTCTCCACTGAGTAAAGAAAATAAGTAGTTTAATGGTTTTCTGTTATTGTAAAAATCGACTAAGATAATAGACAAAAAAGCCTTCAATATAATAGATTTTCAATATAAGCCATTATAAATTAAAATAAATCCAATATCTTGAGTGTAAATCATTGGTCAAAATTCAATTGTTTTCATATAAATAAGGAAGCAGCAATGAAAATTTACATGCTAAAATCTAAGTGGTTTGGCCAGGCTTTGTGGCACACTCCTCTAATCCCAGTATTTGGGAGGCTGAGACAGGAGGATCACAGTTTTGAAGCCTACCTCAGAAATTTAGAGAGGCTCTCAGCAATCTAGTGAGATCCTCTTTCCGGATAAAAGATTTAAAAATTGGCTTGGATGTAGTTCAGATAGTTCAGAGGTAGAAAGCCTCTAGGTTCAATCCCCAGCACACACACACACACACACACACACACACACACACACACACACACACACAGAGTAAATGGTTTTATTTGGAGGTACTACTGAGCAGTGAATAGCTGGACATTATTTGGAGTAACTGCAGAATAAAATATTTGGATTAAGGAGACCACACTTAATCCAAAAGTATTTGGATTAAGGAGTTCTCCCCAAAACTAAGCTAATCAAAAGTATTCATTAAAAGAGAGATGTGGCCTCCTGGGGTTGTAGTGCAAACCTATATTCCCAATACTTTGGATGCTGAGACAAGAGAATCACAAGTTCATGCCCAGTCTCAGCAACTTAACTAAACTCTCAGCAAATTGGTGAGACATTCTTTCAACATAAAAAATAAAATAAGGCTGGGGATGTAGCTCAGAGGTAGAATGCCCCTGGGTTCAATTCCCAGTACCTCCTCCCCCCCCCCCCCACACAGTGTTGTGTAAAAGAAATTAAGAATACCAACATAACATTAAAATTCCTTTATAATTTCTGAGCATGGTGGCATAGGCTTGTAATCTCAGTACTTGGAAGGCTGACACAGGAGGATTACAGGTTCTACGACATCCTCAGCAAGTAGTGAGACTCATCAGCCTAGTGAGACCTTGTTTCAAAATAAAAATAAAATAGGGCTGGGGGTATGGCTTAGAGGAAGAATTCCCCAAAGTTCAATCTCTAATACCACACACATGCACATAAATTCTTTTATAATTTATTTTTCTAATTGTATTACTTGTTTATTATTTCAGAAATTATACTATTATTTCAGAAATTATAAGTATGAAATTACAACAGTTAAAGGATTTCACACTATAAATCTGAAAAATTACTATTTTAAAAGTATTTTTCACTTTTGCCCAGCACTTAATACTATAGAAGTATTACCTATATGCAATGAAGTAGGGAGAGCTCATATTTAAACATACATGCATACATATATACATGCTTGTGTAGGTTTTACTGGTTATCCAGCTGCATAAATAAAGGAGAAAACAGATAATGGCACCTCTCTCTCTCTCTTTCTCTTTTCTCTCTCTTTTTAATGAGAATATCCTGTTCTAATACATGTTAGCATATGTCAATCTTTTCTGGATTACTTCATGACTTGCTTGACTCCTAGAAAAGGCAAATGAAATGTTTATTCTAAGAAAACATGTCTCTATTTCTGAATTTGTAAATAGAGAAACAAATTATATTAGTGAAAAATAATAACTTTTAGATAGTAAAATGTTTCATGTGTTCAAAAAAAAATAACTAAACCATGCCAGCTATCTGATTGCATGAATGAATAATGTTTTTATGATACTTTAAAATGACTAATATAGACTGGCCTATTTAAGAACAAAATTATAATACCAGCACTAAAATTAGGCAACTAAGTTTTTCACTGCTTTTTTGTTCTCTTATGATGCAATATTTCCTCTTTGGTATGTATTGCCTTTTGAAATTATTTAGTTCCCTATAAAAAGTTAAGTACTTAATTTTATTTTTCTTTACAATCTAAATGCAGTAATGCTACAACAAAATTTTTCAATGTTCAGAAAAGAAAAAAAATTAAAAAATAATTGTATTTTCTTTCTATAAATGGCTTCATTAAGACATTATAAAACTAATGTCATTAGAATACATCTCCTAGCTTTCATCATTATTGGTTAATAAAAAACAAGGTATTTTAACACAACTAGTTAGGAAAGAGCATAATCCCAGAATGACCAGAAACACTTGCTTTATGAAAAGTTCACCAGAGGGTAGTTTCATTTTTCTCATTATGCATCTAGCTGTAGATTGACATTTGAAAATAGCTGGTTTAGATTAAGTTTTTGTTAAAAAAAAAAAAAAAGGCATACCATCGAGAAATGCTTTTCCTATCAATCATGGAATCTCAGTGATTGTGCAATTAAAGAAATGTTCATCTGGGAATCATAGAATCTCAGGCTATGAAGAAATATTATTGAGAATCTAATACTCCAGTTGCCTCCTAAAAATTCAAGAAGTTCTTTCATCATTTTTTCTTTCTACAGCATCTCATATTTGCTCTCATCCATTATTTCCTATTACAATGAGTGATTTGACCCTGACACTCTCCAAAGCCAATTAACTACTCCACTTGTCCTAGAAAATTACTTCCTATCTCCTTTGAATTGCACTTGGCCACCTCTCTTCTGCAACATCACACTGTATTGGATCACTGCTATCACTAAATAAATGCTCTAGCATTCTTTATCCTCAAAAGTACTTCACTTGATTCACAGCGCTATGAGACCCAGGTCCTCTCTCAGCAAGACTTCTCCATAGCTTTTTCCAGTTCATGACATTCTCCACATACAAGCTTTCCACCAGCTTCTTCTTTGAATTAGAATAAATCTCAAGTAACAAACACATCCATAAGCATATGTAAAGTGCACCACTATGACATTTCCTAATTCACCTTGAATACCCCACATCCTTCACTTGCTTTCCACTATATACAGTCACATTATTCTCCTTTCAAGTCCTCAAGCAGGTTGTCAGCTTTGTTGATTTAAGTGTCTTTACAGCTTGGAGTGGTGAGGCACACTTGTAATCACAGTACTTAGAAGGCTGAGACAAGAGGATGGAAGGTTTGAGTTCAATCTCAGCCACTTGGTAAGGCTCTCAGCAACCTAGCAAGACCCTGTATCAAAATGAAAAATAAAAAAAGGGCTGAAGGTGTATAATGTAAAAAGGGTAGAGGTAGAATGCCCCTAGGTTCAATTCCCAGTACCAGAAAACAAAAAACGAAAAACCAAAAAACAGTCATTGAACTTGCTTGGCCACCTTCTAGAATGCTCATCTCTCAGAAATCAACAGTGCTATCAAATGCTTGTCTGCCATATATAGACAACTTTCCATAGTGCCCCCTCTATGGTCCTTGTCTCTCACCAACTATACTCATGCACCACACAAAGGCATTTTGGTCAAAAGCCGACTATATAAATGACAGTGGTCTCATAAGATTACAATGCAGCTGAAATATTCCCATCACTCACTGGGGTTATAGTTGTAATGTTATACCACAGCACCCTACTTAATGAGGAAATGGTGGTAAACTTACTGCACAGTAAGGAATATAAAAGTATATATAATTGCATATACAACATAATACTTGATAACAATAAGTGACTATTACTTGTTTATATATTTACTATGTTGGAATTTTCGTTATTATTGTAGGGTGTGCTCCTTCACCTTAAAAAAAAAGTATGCTTTAAATGTATAACTCATAAAAGATGTTATGCTGGCAGCAACCCCATACCACTCATGTCTCTTGTGTTTCTTTGCCTCAAAAGGCCATGTCATCAATTGATTGATCTATGCTGTCTCAGGTTGTGTAAGTTCATTCAATAATGTTCACAAAATTGCAAAACTACATAATTACACATCCCTCAGAATGTATCCCTGTCATTAAGCCACGCATGATTGTATTCTACTTTCCTCATATCAGTATCTGCAATTGTTTTTAACTTGTTTGATAATTCCCTCATTCCCACTCTGAGATATAAGTGCCATAAGTAAAAAGTCCTTTGATTGCTATACATATTGAACAATTTCTGGCTCATGCTAGTAGGCCATAATATTTTATGTTACTATATACAAACAATTATGTGTCAATGGATATTTTTCACACTCACATCTATATAAATTTTAACACAGTATTAATTTACCTAATGTTAATTTAGTATGGAATTGGACTTTATAGTTGCTTTGATAAAACAATAAATAATTGTAAACATCCATCCTTCTTTGAAGTTCTCAAATAGCTCAAATAACTAGAACCTTATTATAATACTATTTGTATTGTGAATTACATTGCAATTAGAAAAACAACTTTAATTTTTTCACAAAAAGAAATTAGTTATAAATTAAAATAGGAGTACATAAATATTTGCATAATTTCAAAGGATAATTTGGATTTCTTATTCATAGGTGGTAATTTTTTATTCTTCTACTTTTCAAAATCAGAATCATTTGCAATAGCTACTTATAGTCTCCTGAGGTCTCTTCCATCACAGAAATGTACACATGCTTTGACAATCAGATGATAGTGCTCGAGAATCCTTGCCTTCTGGTATTCAATTCATGAGTAGAATAGTTCTAATGACTTGGTTCTAACAGAAGCAATACAGCAAAAATAATGGGACATCACTTTCATGATGGTTACAGCAAGTTGACTGTTTTGCCTTCATAGATTATGTACTTTAATATGGCAAGCTACCATTTTGGATAGACCTACATGGTAAGGCACTGAGGGCAGTCTTTGTCCCAAAGCCAGCAAGGAACCAAACTGACCCAGGAGACTGAAACAGGAGGATCACAGTTTCAGCAACTTAGTGAGCCTCTTAGCAACTTTGAGAAATGCTGTTTAAAAATAAAATAGGTCTGGAGGCATGGTTCAGAGGTAGAATGCCCCGGGCTCAATATTCAGTGCAAAATTAATTAATTAATTAATTAATTAAATATTTAAATCTTCCATGTCATTTAAATGTTTTCTTAAGTTTTTTTTTTTAATTTTAAACTCATGCTCTCTTTCCTTTTCATCTAGTTCAGTCACTAGCTATTCAATAATACAATTATCTAATCAATTTCAAGTTACTGCAGTAAGAAATAGAGTTATTGATCACTCAACATATATATGTATATGTTACCAGGTTTTTGTAAATATAGACACAGCTGCATGTACGTTAGGTTTGGTAGCTAAGGGAAATAGAACACATTTCAGTGGCATATGGATTGATGAAGAAACAGAGCTTAGCATAAATAAACTGCAACTTTTCAAGAGTTGGAGAGCTTGTTAAAAATAGTTTTCCCTAGTAATGCATTTTAATTTTTTCAGATTATACATAGAGACACTTTTGAGATTATATGCTTCAATTTGAAATGATCAAATTTAGTTTCAAAGAGTTAGTGAAATGTAGGTAAAAATCAAATAGGGGCTCAAATTTCTACAAACTAGTTGCTTTAGGAAAATTATACGGTTTACTCCTTATTAGAACAAAAACAGCTGAAGTGCCATTTACTCAGCTGCCCCTATTACAAAATACTCAAGATAATCAACTTATAAACAGAAAAGATTTATTTTGGCTCAGAGTTCTAGGGGTTCCAATCCATAATTAGTTCCAGTCCACTGCTTTTGAGTGCATGACAAGGCAGCACATCAGGGCAGGATTATGTGATAGGAAAAACCCATTTACCTCGATACCAATAAGCAAAAGAGAAAAAGGAAAGAACCAGGGCCCCACAATTCCCTTCAAGGCACGCCTCACTGACCTAAGGACCTCTTACTAGTCCCTACCTTGCAAAGATTTCATGTTCTCCTAATAGCACCACCTGGGGAACAGGACATTAATAGATTAATGTTTGTGAGATATTCCTTATCCAAAGTAGAGTGAATTTATTGTGTCTCTCGATATACTCTCAACACCCAGAAGTATTAAAAATTTTTTGATGCTTGAATTTACAAAAGATGTTGTTACCATCTTACTTAAATCTAGTTGAGTAACATCAAGTATGACATGGTTACTGCCCTCTTAATTCAATTAAACATATTAAAATGTGTTGATTAGTGAATCTATTATTTCTGTGCCTATCTTGCTGGTAACGACAATGTAATGTGTGTGTGTGTGTGTGTGTGTGTGTGTGTGTGTGTGTGTGTTATTGGGTATTGAACCCATTTGCATTATACCTGTGGGCTACACCTCGAGCCCTATTTATTTTCATGTTGAATCAAGGTCTCA
This sequence comes from Graphiurus murinus, assembly GCA_004027655.1. Lineage (NCBI taxonomy): Eukaryota > Metazoa > Chordata > Mammalia > Rodentia > Gliridae > Graphiurus > Graphiurus murinus. The sequence goes on from PVLC010024000.1 coordinate 11,627, forward strand.
CTAGGTTGATGACAGTTTCACTATTTCCTGAGGCTGTCTTTGAGCCTGTGACCCTCTTATCTCAGCCTCACAAGTACTGGGATAATGGGCATGCACCACCATGCCCAACAAAGAAGTAACTTTTAAACACCATATATGTTTTATTTAAAGGGGGTAAAACACACATATATTTTTAATAGAAAGGTAAATAATTTTTACATTTTTTATCATTTCCAATGATGTATAATTTCATAAATAATTTAAAATATAAGCAATTATTTCAACTTCTTTTAGTTTCTTACTTGTGTTCAATGCCTTATCCATTCAAGATCCAATCTGTGGCTAAATTTCTGAATTTGTTGTTCTGGTTTGTTTTGGAAATGTGTGCCCACATAAATAAAGTTTGCCCACGAATCAACTAATTATAATGTGTCTATTGTAGTCTACAAAACAAATTACCCTTACTGTGACATAAGTTCTATGACATAAAAGTGTGTGAAAATATTTTCAGGATTGAAGGAGGGTGACCCATCAGTGAAGCTATAGGCTTCCATTTATTAAATGACATTGGACATCACATATACCATGTTATTTCTCAATGTCATTTATCAAGGTAAAGACAAAATGGCACATCTTAATATTTTTGAAGGTATTGAATCGACTAACTTATGGAAAGAACATATTGAAGTACATGATCCATAAAAAATCAAGGCCCAGTTGGCATGAGTCTGGTTTCTATCTACCTAGCTCTGATTCATTCCTCAGCCATGATGCCAAAGAGAGTTACAGCCAGGCTTGCAAGTTTCACTTCACAGGATATTCCCCATGTTGAGAAGTCTCTTTTATCTGTTTTCTCACTGATAAATTCTAAATATTTGTTTCAGACACAATTCAAATAACATTTTCTATATCACCAAATATTTCCTTAATCCTTATTACTTCATGCCTTCATTTTTTTTGTTTTTAAAATATCAGTTGATATGTAATTATTTATCACCTAATAAACTGTTAGAATTTCAAAGGTATAAAATAAGTCTCATTCTACTTTGCCTCCTCTGCATTTAACATAGCATCAGGTAGGCATTTAATTAATATCTTAGTAAATTAAATTAGTCATTGCTAACTAATTTATAGTTACTGAATTTGCATCAGACCATCACTGCAAATAACAGCAAAACAAACCTTTCATGTTTTTATTTGCCATGAAATTGGTTATATAAACTAAGGGCATTAGAAGGAGTTATATATAAATTTTTAATGGGGCATAGATAATTCTCCTCTTAAAGCATAGTTGTATACTTTATTGACTTCTTATCACATAAAAGATATATCGGGCTCTACTCTGATGATATGTTTTGTGGTCTTGTCATGGCCTCTAGTTTTACCTTCAATTAAATAGTCAAAAGAACAATTAGATTTAAGAGATTCTTTTCTTATGAGTCCGCTTGGCTCCATTTATCCTTTTATTGCGAGCATCGATACAATCTTAGATTACTTGGAAAAATTGATAATGAATTATGCTCCTCCAGGCTGTGGTTAATTAAATTGGCTACCCTTTTGTCTTCAACATGGGCAGCTGGGGCACTGGACTACAGAGGACTAATGAGTCCTACTTAAGGTAAGTCCTCAAGGGATGTGAATTCCTGCTGTCAGGCAGGAAGATGATTCAGATCACAAAGTTCTCCAATCCACTAAGTAGGTCAAAGTCTCTAAGGGAGAGTTTAAAGCAATTTGGTATCTGTTAAAGTCAGAAACTATGAATTTAATTAGTTATTATATCCAACATACATTTAAAATGCTGTGTTGAACTGCTAGTTATAGTAAAACAGGAAATCATTTATATTTAAGAAGAAAGCATTTGGATCAAGAAATTGCTTTGTTAGAAGCCATATGTTCAGGACTCAAATTTTCATAAAGGTCATGTGTCTAAACAGGTCATAAAATCCATATTAAAATTTTCAAAGTAGTAACCAAATAGTTGATGAAAACTGCCGCACACACCTGCAAATTACAAGTTGCATCATGTTATGCAGGTGTTAATAATATATATTCTTAATGTGTGTCTAATAACTTAGTGTTGAGAATAAATAAATGTATTGTGACTTTCTCATTTTTCACTCATATTGTTTATAATTTTTCAGGATAATTTTGTGCATCATGTAAACTATAAGAATATGCATCAATATTTCTACACATTGACTGCTGAACTGCTAGAATGAAGGTCAAACTATAAATGAAAAGTTGGCAATAATAGTGTTGATAACAAAATCACTTAAGAAATGGAAAGCATGTTACTAATCATTTTTCATTGATTAAATGTATTAAGTATTCATAAAATTAAATTTGCAGTTGCATTACTCTGTTTTATAACTCACTTTGACAATCAGTTTAAAAATGAGAAACTGAGGCACAGAAGGAATTAGAAGTTTTCTCATTCTTGTATAGCTAACCCAAAGTGCAACATGATTTTAAACCCACACAAAGTCCACACTATTAAAGACAAAGCAATCTGCTTGGGAATGAGTTGAAGGGTTTCTAATAACATATATTTAAGATATTGTGACATCTTAAAGACAACATGCTTTAGTGTTCAGTATGTTCCATGGACCACCAGAATCAGCATTATCTGGCAGGTTGTTAGAAATGTAGAATCTCAGCATCAACAAAACACACTGAACCAGAATATCCAGTTTAACAAGATCCCCAGGTATTTTGAATACATATTAAATTTGAAAAGCACTGATCTATCACAGCATCTCTCAAACTGAATACACATTTTGAAGCACCTGGGAAAATGAATGTGTACACACATACACACACTATATCTGATTTCAGAAAAAATGTTATAAATAATAATCTTTGGGGAGATTACTGAAGTATCAGTATTTGTTGGACCCTGGAGATAATTTTTTTTTTTTTTTTTTTTTTTTTGGGATTGGGGATTGAACTCAGGGGCATTCTACCTCCGAGCTATACCCCCAGCCGTATTTTTTTTATTCTTTATTTTAAACCGGGTCTCACTAAATTGCAGAGTGCCTCACTAGGTACCTGAGGTTGGCCATGAACTCAGATCCTCCGGTCTCACCCTCCCGAATGCTGGGATTACAAGCATGCACCACCATGCCCGGCTTGGAGATAATTTTAACATGTAGTCAGGGTTGAGAAACATGATGCAATACTCTAAGATAGCAGTTTTCAAATTTTGGTGTACATCATAATAAGTAAGAGGGACTTCTTAAACATTGATAGATGGACTTCACTTCTAGAGTTTTTCATTCTATAGGTCTGAGATAGACCCTAAGGGTTTTCCTGTGTCTACCATATCTTCAGGTGATACTGATCTGAGGAACTCACTTTGAGAACCATTGATTATACAAGACTTTTTTTCTTCCTAGAAGAAGTCATTAAGTCTGACTAGGGATGTGAAGAAGGAGAGGTAGAGAGCCCAGACTTTGAATCATGTGCACCCGAATTAAGACTTTCTTCTTTTACCTATTATCTTTATAAACTTGAATAAAAATTTTATACTTAATCTGCTTGAGAAAGTCTCCACACCTATAAAATGAAGATGAAAATGTTAATTTCACATACATAGACAATAAGAAAATAAAATTGTGTAGAAATATCGAGAATGATGCCTGGCAGATATTCTTTGCTTTATTCATATTGTAGGTAATTATTGGCAAGAATGTAAGTGGAGCTCAGGTGTCATAACTTTCTCTTTATGTCTCAATTTCATCAGCTAATATTAAACTTTGTACTACTATGAACTAGTAGTAATTAAGGTACTACTAGTTCATAGAGGTAACACAGCATATTGCAAGAATGTTGGTGAATTTGAATATTTCTTATGGATTAATTATCCAAAAACTAATCACACTGGGAAATCTCAAGCACAGACACTGCATGCATTAAATTGAAAAGTTTTCTCTCTGGCTTAAACAACAGCCAACCTTCCTACTACCATAAATAGAAGATTTGGTAAAGAAACTCATAGATGTACATTTACCTTCATTCTCCTTAGGTCCATACTCTAAGTCCTGAAATTCTGTATAAGCTTCACCCTGCCTACCTTTACAGTCAAGTCTTCCCGGGTTTACACATACAACTTTCACTCTAGCTAAAAGAAGGAATGATCAGGAAGATTCATGTTTTGAAAATTTTGTTTCAGATATCAGCCTTCTGTGGATGAATTTTTTATTGGGTTTTTAAATATAATTCTATTGTTGCATTGTAATGATACATCATAGTGAGGCTCGTTGTGTTACAAACATCATACACACAGCATTTGGTGAGATTCCCTCCAGATCCGAACATACTCCCACCCCACTCCCATATATGTTAGTGAGATTGGTAGTGATATTTTTGTTTCCTTCATCAAGCTTCCTTTTTCCCTTCTCCACCTTCTTCCCTAAATCTCCTTCCTCTATTCTACTAACCTCTCCTCTAATTTGTCAAAAGCCTCTCTTATTTACTATTTTCCCTCTAGCATCCACATATAACAGAAAACATACAACCCTTGACTTTCTGAGACTGGATGATCCCATTTAGCTAACATTCTCTATAATATAAATAAATTATATTATTTGTTCTTTACCGCTCTTCTCAATCCTTCTGTAAATGCAGAGGACCCTGTATGATTATCTGAAATGATTTTAGCATTGCACTATATTGAAATATCTGGTGTCCTTTCTATCTTCAGCATTATACCATTAGCCATGAGAAGGTAGATTTTCATTATTTACTTTTATATCCCAAAACCTCTCACAAAGTTTTCTCTATTGTAGACAAACAATAGACATTTATTGAATGAATGATTGAACAGGGCACTACAAAGTCAGATAGCCACATCCAAGAAAATGAAGTATAAAGTAAGAATATAGGAGTACCACATAAATATGGCAGGTTTAATGAATTTTTCTCGATGAGCATTTTCAAAATCCAAGCGACAAACATTGAAAATCTGTAAAGTGATATTTTTAGGCTAATAATGATATTTTCTCCTCTTATAAAGTGAATCATTTCAATGTAATATGGAACTTAATGAAAAATTCTTGCTTAAATGTAATATAAAGCCAAAATCTTAGCATGTAATAGTCTCCATGAAAATGACTGAATAATAGACAAGAACAATGGAAGGTGGAAAACGTGTTCCTTCCACTCACAAATATGCTTTATTTTATATGTGGTTAAGTTGTAGAAAATTAAACAAAAAATTCAAAAGTATTTAAATAAAGGTCCAAATTCATTTTATTTTAAAGGAACATTGCAATTAAGGCAGCCGACAAGGTTATGGAGCAAGAAACATTTTATGATATTGTGGAGGAAGCTGTGAATCTTGCTGTGCCAAAATAAATAAGCCACGAGATAAAAATAACTCAGAAGTAGAACAAGCAAGAAATGATATCATTAACAACTAACTTAGACAATTACTTTTCCTCAGGTAAAGCAAAAATACTGTTTGCAAAGACATGACAGGACATTAAGTAAATAATTGAAAATGCTAGTAATATTAACATAATAATGAAATATAAGTATGAACAGATACATTTTATTTTATAACATCAAATAATCTAAAGATATATGATATAGGAGAAATATTATTGCACTTAGAAGACCAAAACACAAATAAATCCTCTGAACTTTCTGATTTTGTGTCCTTGAGTATGATAACTTTAATACCTCATCTCCACTCTGTGTGCATGTGTTTAGTGAATTAATAGACATAAAAACCTTTGGCTCACTATTTGTTGCATGGTATATATTTAATATATGTTTTGTATTCTGCATCAAATATGCCATCCTGATATTTTGCAAATTTGTTTAGTATGTATTTGAGAGATATTCAGGGAATCACAGAAAATGAAGTGCTCTTACCAAAATGTCTATTATTAGTAGTAAAAGATTAGTAAAGATTTCTTAAATGGTATCTTATGTATTTTACCTCTTTCTCACAAAATATCTAGGAAAGTGCTACTCCTGTGCCACTGAGTAAATAAAAATTTAGCCTCTACTGTTTTGTGTGTGCTTGAGGTGGGGGCAGAGGGGGAGTGGAGATTGAACTCAGGAGTAGTCTACTTCCAAAATACACCCCATCTCTTTTATTATTTATTTGTTTTTAAATTTTTGTTGTACTGGGGACTGAGTGCAGGGATATTCTACTTCTGATCTACAGCTCCAGCCATATTATATTATACTATTATTTTATTAAATTTGAAATACAGTCTGTTTCAGACAGCCTAAGTTGTTGAGGCTGGCCGAGAACCTACAATTCTCCTGTCTCAACCTCCCAAGTAGTGGGATTACTAGCATGTACCACCAGTCATTAGCTCTTTAGTCTTTTATCTACACCAACTTTGATAAACTTTCCTGTTGTTTCCTGATCATGTTCCCATATTTGTATCTCTACATTTGTCTTAGTTAGCTCACATATTAATTTCAGTTCACAATTTTCAATAGAATTGGTGCAATATAGCATTTAAATACAAGCACATAATATGTACTAAAATATCTATAACATTCATTTTAATCAAATAGAACTTGAAAGTGTGGAACATCTTTAACATTAAAAGATAAGAAGCCAAAGTCCTCCTCAAAAAGAGGTATATTTATTATTTTTAAAAATTAACCAACTCATAATTATTCCATTTTGCTATTCAAATGTAGCACTAGTCACAACATATTATTCTCTAGTTTTGTATTTTATATGATAATTTACAATACCTCATTTATATTTATAATTGCAGTCAGAATCAGTTGTAAATTCATTATGCATACAAAGTTTAAATAAATAGTTAGAAAATTACCTGCACAAATCAGCATAACAACCAAGCACTTTGTATTTTGCAATTAGTGGTAATGTTCTTAAAATCCAGTTTATTTTGCACAAGGAAAAAAACATATGTAATTATATGAGAACTTTCTAAACTATCTAAATCACCCATGATTGGCAACATAGTCTTTTGCATGCAATTCATTTGGTGGATTTTGCATATTCTGTCTATTAAATATGCAAGGAATTCTTCTCATAGGCACTTTAAGTGAATGGAGTTATAAGAAAAAAATGAGACTCAAATTTCAGAATAAGATCAACATGCCTTGTACCATGGTGTTTTGAATACATCCCTCTGGTCTTAACTTCCCAAGCACTTTCTTATCTCATACTTTATGGAAGCATTTTACCACATTTTAAATATGATGTCTTATTTATTCCTAATTTGTTTTCATCTTTTTCAATATCATTCCTGTCTTAGTTTTCCTATGGAATAACCTCCAATTTTAAGTTAGAGAAAATCACAGTTTATTCCCCTTGAGGGGAGGGAAAATGGTCATGTAATTATTGTTTATAAATACAGTTCATAAATGTATGAAAATGCATTTTCAACTTCAAATATTATTTCAGTTATCTATATTGACTGATGTCAACAATTCCTAAGAATTCTCATGAATCAGTGAGAATTTCTGTTTATGTCTTGTTTTATTTTCCTATGGAATAACCCCCAATTTTAAGTTAGAGAAAATCACGGCTTATTCCCCTTGAGGGGAGGGAAAATGGTCATGTAATTATTGTTATAAATACAGTTCATAAATATATGAAAATGCATTTTCAACTTCAAATCTTATTTCAGTTATCTATATTGACTGGTGTCAACAATTCCTAAGAATTCTCATGAATCAGTGAGAATTTCTGTTTATGTCTTGTTTTAAATTGACAGACACTCAGCTTTCTAAGAGATATTAATTGTCTCCATACTTTATTTTACTTTAATTTCTCTGAGAGACTGAATATGGAACCCAAGAGCACTATATCACTGAGCTATATCCCCATTCTTTTTTAATTTGTTTTGATCACTAAGTTGCTAAGGTAATCCTCAAGTTTACAATCTTCCTGCCTCAGCCTCCTGTGTCGCTAGAATTACAGGCACATACCATTTTGCTTATCTATGTTTTTATCATTACATTACATAATGATTATATGTATTTATAGTACACTATAATATTTCAACACATGTATAAAATGTATACTGATCAAATCATAATAATTAGCATTTCTATACCTTATCATATTTTTTTAATGGTTGGAGCCTTTGAGCTCCTCTCTTCTAGTCCTTCATAAAGTAGATCATAGGATGTTACATACTACAGTCCTGCACTGTATGGTTGAACACAATAAAATATCCCTTTTACCTGTATTTTAATACCTGTTAGCAGAATTCTCTCATAATTTCTCCCTCCACAATCCACCATCTAGTAATCACTATTCATCATTCAGACTAACTTTTTTTAAATTTCCACACATGAGAGAGAATATGTGGCAATTTATCTTTCTATGTTTGGCATATTTAATTTAACATAATATCCTATAGGTTTATCCATTTTTCTTCAGATACTAGGAATTCTTATTGTAGAATAATACTACATTGTGTATATATAATACATTTATCTAGTTATTCACTGATGAGCATCTAGTTTGATTTCATATTTTGGATGTTATGAATAATACTGCAATAAACATGACAACACAGATATATATTTATATGTTAATTTCATTTACATTACATATATATCTAGATGTGGTATAGCTGGATCATAAAATAGATGTATTTTTATATTTGAGGAACTTTTATACTATTCTCTCTAATTGCTATACTAATTATACTTCCATTGTGAATATGAGTTTCCTTTTATCCATTATCGCCATCATTTCTTGTTGTTGTTTTTAATTTTGTTTTTATTTGGTTTTGTTTTGTCTTTTAGGTAGTAGCCTAAATCAGGAGAGATAAATTTTTGTGATTCTCCAATGATTAGTGATCTTAAACATATTTTTCACATATTTTTGAAGATCTTTAATTTTCTTTTGAGAAATGCCTATTTAGGGCTTCTGTGTAATATTTAATTGGATTATTTGTTTTCTGGTCATTTAATTATGTTTTAGCTCTTTATCTATTTTGTATATTAACCACTTACTAGAATTATAGCTTGCAAACATTTTCTCCCATTCAGTCAGTTGTGTCTTTACTGCTGTTTGCTTTGCTGTGCAGAAGCCTCTTAATTTGCTATAATTCTACTAATTTATTTTTTTCTTTTGCTGCTTGTGCTTTTAGGTTTTTATCCAAGAAATTATTGCCTATATCATGTCCTGAAGTGCTTCCCCCATGTTATCATCTAGTAGAAATGTCATAGCTTAGGGTCTTATATTTAGTTCCATGATCCACTGTTAGTTGATTTTTAAATTAGGGTGAGGTATAGGGGTTGTTTTCCATCTTCGGCATAAGAATATTCGGTTTTCTTAGTACCAGTTATTAAATAGATTATGATTTCTTTAGCATATGTTTTTGGGGACTTTATCAAGAATCAATGACTGTAGACACATTGATTTACTTATTGGATCTCAATTGTGATCCATTTGTCTGTGTGTTAGCTATATTCAGGGTCTTTTGTGGTTCCATGTGAATTTTGGTATTGTTTGTTCTAGTTCTCCGAAGAATGATGTTGGTATTTTTATTACACTGAATTGCACAGCAATTACAATGAATTATTAAATCATTTTTGGTAGTATGGACATTTTACAAGAGGTAATTCTTTCAGTTCATGGAGAAGAGAGTTTTCTAGTGTGTGTGTATGTATGTGCATGTGCACGCCTGTGTGTGCTCCTCAACTTATTTCATTAGTGTTTTGAATTTTTTATTATAGATGTATTTTACTTCCTTTGTCAAATTTATTCCTAAGCATTTTTCTTTTATTTTTGTAGTTAGTATGAGTGGGACTAATTTCATAATTTATTTCTCAGAGAGTTTATTATTAGTGTATAAACGTGCTGGGTTTTTTTGTATTGATTGCTACCTTTTTATAATTGTGATTGCTTTGAAATTAGAATTACAATTTATTAACTAGCAACTTAATCCCTGTTACACACCAACAGGTACTGTCACTAATGTTATCATCTGGTAATGGCTCATGTACCCCACTGAGTGTGTACTCTGGATTATCACACTAAATCAAAACAATGACCCTGGAGGACAATTTTTGCTTCTAACCTTTTATCCAGAAAAAGTATAAGGCACTTGTCTTCTACCTTATCTTTCTCCTTATTCTATCTCCAAGAAGAATATTTGATAAAAGTCAAGTATAAACCATGGTGTAACTATGGTGAGATGCAGTACTTTAAAGAAGAGGAGTAAGGGATTTTATTAGGAGTGGCCAATACAATCACTATCATTAATCATAAGACCTGAATAATATCATTATATTGTCTTGCGTGCTATAGGTATAGTAAGAAGTCAGAAAGTATCTCCCAAGTGAGAAAAAGAACAAAAATCACATAAAAGAATATATGAAATAAGGTACTCTTGTCTTCCTAAAATCTGAGTTATAAGTGAAAAAAACACAATACTCAATTCTTATTAACAGAGGGGAAATCCATCCAGTGATTTATGACTGAACCATTATTTTTATTACAGCCTAAATTATATGACGAAATTAGAAAAGAGAACTTTAGGGATCAATTTTCCAAAATATTACAATGCTAAGAAATAAGTTATTCTTATTGTACAGATAATGAAAGTAAAACTCTAAAACAAGAATTGGCAAACTTTCTGTTATGTGCTAGATAGTGAATATTTTTGAGTTGTCCTTTACATAATTGGTATTGGAGCTCTACCATTTTAACATGAAAGCAGTCATAAACAATATATAAATGAATGAGACATCTATGCTTTAAAATTTTCATTAAGGAAGCAAGGTTTAAATTTCATAAATTTGGATTTTTAAGACTTATTTAAAAGTATAAAATGCATCTTGGCTTGTGGGCCATACAAAAACAAGAACTAAGCTAAATTTAGCAGCTGGGATAGTTTGCCAATCTCTGCTATAAAGAGTAAATAATTGTCTAAGAACATAAAGCTAGTTTGATCCAGTTCTAATATAAATGCTTTATATTACAAAAGTAATTCTCTTTACATGTGATTTCTGTAAGATGACATCAAAACTAAAATCAAGCATTTCTTACTCTTTTTTTTGCAAAGCTCTATATCTATTTTTTCAAGAAAATAGAAATGCCAATATAGAAGGCACAGAAAATATCTAAAATAGTTTATATTCTTCTTTTATCCCTTTTCAAAGGCAGTGTCAAGTGATATCTAGATACTGCTCACATTGCGCCTGCCCTCTGTCTCAAGGTGAAATTTTTCAAATATCTGACTGTGGAAAGTCCAACAGTTGGTGCAGTTCACTTTGTGGGAGAATAGGATAACTTTCTAAAGAAAGACCTAAACTGTACAATTTTATTACTTCACCTAAGGCAAAAAAATTTGAGTTTATAAAAATATCCAAACAGATTTTCAAATATCTTATACATTAATGAGGATTAAAGTCTTTTATAAATATGAAAATGAGCTTAGTTTCTAACTCAAAGTGGTGTTAGCAAAGGATTTGAACATATTGTAGTTCCCTTTTACCGAAAATGCAAGGACATAAGGGACACAAATATCTTGGCCTACTCTAATACATACAACTGCTGTTTACTAGATATTTACACATTCCTGCAACCTGGTATCATTTTATTTCCTGCCCTCCTGTACTTTGAAGGTGTTCTGTCACCATTCTACTCAAAGAATTATAAAGGAAAAGTGAAGTGTATCTCTGAAAGGCTGAGAATTTAATTGGTTCCATAACTTCCTCTGGGGTGTTATTTACCATTGATCAGAGCAAGTGAAAATGTTCCAGATTGTGGGTCCTCCAACAGTCTGTGTCCCACAGCGAGAATGATGACAATGGAAACATCAGCAGCCAACTTGCAATTAAAGTTTAGAGAGAAAACCATAGATAGTAAGTAAGAAATACACTTCTGTTGTGTTAGGAAACTAAAGTCTGCAGCTGGTGGATTAGAACTTGGCTTTTCTAACGGATGTAGGGGCAGAATTTGCTAACACCATCAGTCTCTTAAGGGAATGAAAATCATTTGCACATGCGTATTAGGATGCACATGGAGAGTTTTCTGAGAGTACCTAATCGTACTATTTCCCAAGTAAATATACATGAGATTATATGTTGTTTACAGCTATCCTAGGGCCCTATGATTTTTTTTTTTTTTTTTTAGTTTTGAACCCACATATATTATATACTATGGGGCTATGGGGCTTAAGAACACTGTGTACTCGCTTTGTCACTGGGTCAAGGGTTGGGTCTGTACATGGCAAAATTAATAAACAGACTACACATCAACAAAAATACATGTGGTTATTGCATGCTAAGTCTTGGTTTCCTCGTAATTCAGCAGCATTTTGGGGATCACACAGTCGATGGGGAACAGACATCCAGACTGGAACATTGCAGGTTGCTCTCCATTACATCCACCTCCAGCAGCATATGGTGCATCTTTCTCAGAAATGTCTCTTTGTGCTCATACCCCTCAGTTGGCTCTGTGGGCACCTCCACCAGTGGCTCCAGAAGCCCCGCCCAATCTACTTTGGGTATCCTCCGCGTCACAAACTTCACAGAATTGATTCGTACCAAAGTGGTTTAGAGACACAGGAGTAGTCACGGGGCCCCACCGCCCACACAAGCAAACTCAGGAGATTGTATGTGAGCAGTTTCATGTCTCCACACATGATTTCACCAGGCCTGAACCCGAGCCTATGATCTTCTTTATCATGGTTTACCTAGAGTAGGAATGACCCTGCCTTATGTCTCTTTTCTACATGTCACCTAGAGCAAAGTTGCAGACTTGAGAGCATAAGATTTCTCTGACCCTTAATTTTAAGAGTTAAACTTCTCTTAAGTTCTGTCTAAAGTTCTGTTGATTTATCATGTTTACTAATACTAGCATCTTAGAATGCATTTTTAACAAATTATAGCAAATACAAACATAAAGTAGAAATAAGCAAACACATTCTATCTTTTGAGATACAAATAAAAATACCTCTTTGTTAGCTTTTTTTATTTTTTATTTATTTTTTATTGCTATGACCCAAATACCTGGCAAACACGACTTAGAAGAAGAATGGTTTGTTTGAGGCTCACAGATTCAGAGGTATCACAGGTCAATTGGTATCCATTATCAGTTGGTTCCAGGGCAGCAACTGTAGTAATAGTAATGCTTCAGGACATGGCAGAGGAGGAAATGCAGTCTTCAGCTCATGGAAACCAGGAAGCAAGACAGAGAAATGACTAGGGACAGATGTAGGTAGTCCTCAAGGCCATGCCCCAGTGACCCACCTCCTCTAGCCATGACCCACCTTGGAACCTTACTGTACTGGGAACTGCTTTCAACAGATGAGTCTTTTGGAGGACCTTCCAACCCAAAACTATAACAACTTCCTGTCCCATAAGTTTTTGCACTTATTAATTTTAAGAAGCACTTATTAATTTTAAGAAGGATAATAGATTGTTATGGGAGACACGCATTGTAAGATTAGCATTTGACCTTACCACAAAGTGAGGCCTATTCTCGGTTGCTTTACATTTTATGTTTTTTTTTTTTTTTTTTTTTTTTTTTTTTGGT
>PVLC010024001.1:0-25100 GCA_004027655.1 Graphiurus murinus
TTCTGATACACTGTCTTTCTGTTTCTCTATTTGTACTACAGTCATTTGTATTTATGTCTTTTCTCTCCAACTTGTAAATTTCTTAAGATGATGTAGAATTTATTTTTGTATACTGAAAAATCAAATCAGAATTCCTGATATTAGTATGTGATAAATAAATGTTCAATTAAATTGAAAATACTTGAAAAATGAGCAAACTTTCTCCTTTTGGTCTTATTAGCTATTAAGACATATTAAAAGTTGATAATTAAGTTAGTAGAATTTTGTAATAAGAAGTGAGCAAGTAAAATAGGAAAATTTCATACTCAAATAGTTCTTAGTAAATACAAAGTGATATAAATAGTTAAATATCATAAATAAATGATACAGGGGTAGTTATTTGTCATTTAAAAAAGAAAACCAAGGGGAAAAAGAAAAAAATCAGCTTAAGACTTTAACTTATATTATGTAAAAAAAAAAAAAAAAGCTACAAAGTACTCAAAAAGGTTAATATTTATCTTATATCCTTAAAAGCCCTGGAAAGAATCATAAAAATTGCAAATGACTTAAAAAAATTCAAATAATTTAGTTCTTCAAACAATCAAAATGAAACATAATTTAGAAATAAGCACCAATTCCGGGGAAATATGTTCCAGAAATGATAACAAAATTTGCATCCTTAAAATATAGAGTCTATATAACTTAGACAAACACTAGAAATGCAATAGTATATAAAATGATAATTCATAAAAGATGAAATGTCCTACCTCATTAGAAGTTAAAGAAATTCAAATCAAAAAACAATAAACTTTTTTTACCTAGAGATATTAAAGATTTAATGACTAATAACACTGATTGTTAATGTAGATCAGAGAGTAATACATTTGAATGATATGATACTTATGGAAGTGGAAACTTTTTTAGGAGTCAATTTAATAATATGTATCAAAAGACTAAAATATTCCAAACTATACTCACTAATTCCACTACTAACAATCTTATAGAAATAGTGTATAATATAGACAAGTTTTATGCACAATGATGTTTATAGAAGTTTTATTAAAAATGACATTAGAGAGCCGGGCGTAGTGGCGCAGCCTCATCTACTTAGTGATGCCCTCCTTAACTTAGTGATACCCTGTTTCAAGATAAAGAATAAAAAATAAGACTAGGGGTGTAGCTCGGAGGTAGAATGCCCCTGGATTCAATCCCCGATACCAAAAAAAAAAAAAAAGAATGACATTAGAAACAACCTAGATATCTAGCATGAACAGAATAATTAAGTACATTGTACTTAGAATATTTTATCCAGTCACTGAAAATAATTTTTATAAAGAGTTTTACATGTGAGAATTTTTAATGATATAATATTGAACAAAAATACAGGATATATGTCAGTATAAATTTTCATAGAAAATTTCTTCCAAGCCAGGCATGCTGGTGCACACTTGTAATACCAGTACTTGTGGGGCTGAGTCTGGAGGATCCAAGTTCCTTACCAGTCTCAGCTACTTAGTGAGGCCCTCTGCAACTTAGTGAGACCCTGTTTCAAAATAATGACTAAAAAACAGGGCTGAGAATGTAGCTCGGAGGTAGAATGCCCCTGGGTTCAATCCCCAGTACCCCCCCCCCAAAAAAAAAAAAAAGAAAAAGAAAATTTTGTCCAAATGTTTACTGTACCAAACCCTGGTGCTACTTATAAGTTTACTTACAAGTATGCTTTACTCTTTGTAATTTTCAGATTTGCTGCAATAGTCATGCACAGATTTCTAAAAGAGATTGTAAGCAAAATGTGCAAATTTTTATATTTGTATACTAATGACTTGAATAAAAAAACTGGAAAAGTAAGTTGACAAATTGCCTACATGGGAGTCAGATGTGTTGGCACACTGTAATCTCAGTACTAGGGAGGGGCTGAGACAGAAGAATCACAGATTTGAGGCCTATCTCAGACACTTAGCAAGATCCTCAGCAACTTAGTGAGACCTATTTCAAAATAAAATAAAATTGGGATGGGGGTGTAGCTTGGAGGTAGAATGCTCCTGGTTTCAACCACCAGTACCAAAAATAAATAAATGAATAAATAATAAAAAGTATCTACATATATAAAAGTTCATGAATTTGAATTTCGTAGTATTTTCAAAGGTCTTTAAGAAATTTGAAGCACGTTTAATTTGCACAGGTTGAGGACAGTTTACTAAAAGGACCATTTACTAAAATGTATAGGGATCTTAATGAAACAAATGAGAGATAACTTAGACCTGGGGGGTTAGCAAAAGGAGGAGATGTTTCCACCTATACATCTGGAGTGGCAATGGGACAAAGTAGTAACTAGAACCAGGGAAAGGTATCTCTGTGGAGAAAGGCTGGCAGGGCCAATCATTGCACAGAAATAAGCAGAAGGAGCAAGGAGAATATTGACTTCAACTTCACTTGCACCTGACAATGCAATGCAGGTGGGGAACCCAGCTAAACCAGAAAGCAGGGTAGCTAGCATGTTGATGCAGGTCAGCTTCCCATGGAACAGAGCAGAGTGGAAGGAGGAGAGTGGATCTGGAAGATACATGGAAAATATAGCCCTGATGCTGCAGGGAAGAAGAGCTCCTCATAATGAATCTCGTGATATCTTTTACATACTAATTATTGGTTAAAGTCCTTATGAATTGGGGGATTGAATGATTCAAGGTCTTCCAATGGAAGAGGAAACTTGGACAAATAATGTTTGCAGAAGTCATATGTCAGGGGCCTGGTCAGGGACCAGTTGTGGTTGTAAGCAGTGAGATCCTCAGCCTGAAAGAAAATAATACACAAAGTTACCATTAGGAGGAGAACAAACAGCAGACAGCAACTTTATTCTGCAGACCCATTTCTTATATAGGGTTCTACACAAAACGGCCCACAGCCAAGTCAGCGTGACCTATGCATGTGTGTTACACTTTACTTACTCATTGCACATGTATGTTATGTATGTTACACTTTGCTTACTCATTGCACATAGCCATTTGCAGTGTGCATGCACAAGATGTGTGCACTCCTGCTATTATATGGGAGGTGCACCACTGAAGGGGCAGGGGTATGATGCTATGCTGTCACCACCAGTGTTTACTCTGCCTGGATCCCCACAGCATGCAAAGCAAGACATTTGGGTACAGGTATATTGTGGGAGAGAAAAGTGGGACATAGTAACAAATAAGCTGCATATGAAGTCTCATTAGGACAAAAGCAAAACAGCAAAGAATCACCAATTTAAAGATTAAAAATTCCCTGGAATAGCAAAAAATGCAATAGCTTGCAAATAAATGTGTGTGAAGGTCAGGGAAACAGCTAAAATGGTCAGGAGGTCAGGACAAATTAAAGAGGATACAAGAACTGGTGAGGAGAAGGTGATAATTTGAGAAATCTTAATGTTGGAGAGCCTCATATACATTTCTTTATGGGAAAAAAGTATAAAAGTGAAATTTTGTGGGGTTAGGTTTTTATTAAATATCTAATTCTGGCTTTATCATTGTTGTTATTTAAAGCTAAATTTAAGTGAATTGTTGCCATCTCTCTGTATGCTTTATTGAGTGTTAATTTTCAATAATGTCAAATTCATTTGAAACTCATTTTTGTGAATTACTTATGAACGAGGTCATCTTGTAAAAAGCAGAATATTTGCCAATGATTTAGAATTGTTTTAAGTGGTCATAGTAAGACTGTAGGCAAATAAAATGCGGCTGTTTTGGAAAGATAGCGTTTCCTTCAAAGGTTAAAAATATATTGACATCCCCAGAGATTCAACAGGAATTCGTCTTTGAGATAAGGCCCACATAAATATTTTAGATATTGGCTTGATGGCAGAGAGATAAATGGTTGTCAGAAAATGGAAAAGGCTCATTTTCTAAGTCTGAGTGGCAATTTTCCTATAACTCGTCACATGGATAAAGTCCTTTCTGAAATAGGCTGGCTGAAGGGAAGGAAGGAATGGCCAAGATTAATGAGATAAGTGAAAATAATATTTATTTTCTGAGGTACTCTATTACCATCTCAGAGTGGGTCTGCCAGAGCCTTTCTCCCAATATCAGGATGTAGATGACATCGTTAAGACAGTTATTAAGTTAATAGAGGTGAAGAATAGAGATGCCCTGCAGAAATGTCTTTGGCAAAACTGCAGGGATTTGTTGCGACTCTGCTCATGTCGGTGGCTCTTTGGCCTGATCTCATCTCTGTGGGCTTGAAATTCTGTCACTGTTCTTCCCTTCTGTTTAGAGCTCCATGAAGGGAACTCAGAATGTATACTCTGCCACTTTAACTTTTAAGAATAAAGATAACCTATAGCTTGGCTGCAAAACTAATTTCACAGAAAAATTATTGCTTATGAGAGAGAGAGAGCAACTCAATGGTAGAATGTTTGCCTAGCATGCTTGAGGCCTTGGGCTCAATCTCCATCACAGAAAAAAAAAAAAAAAATATATATATATATATATATATGTGTGTGTGTTTATATATGTATATATACACACACACACACACACACACAAACACACATACTTGTGCTAGCTATATTTAACATATACATGTTAAATAATATATATGCATATTTATACATTACAACTTTATATTATACTGCAATTCCCTCCTCACTTGCCCTGAATGCTAACTCACTGATGTTTGTATGAGACAAGATGTGAGATGGAATTGAACATATATGCTATTCCCTGTCTAGGCCATTGTATCATGAAAGCACTTTGTGACATCTAAACATATTTTATGTAAAATGCAGAAGTAAAACAGCTAAGAGTGCATGTGTGGATGTGGCTGCATTTTGCTTGACACAGTCTGTCTTTGGTTGTTTTGAGTCTAGCATTCAGATCTCATAAAGTATGGGAGGTTCTCTAGGGGTAAACTGTTCTTAGTATTTGTCTTTCTAGTTTTCTTTGATGTACATTTATTATTATTAATGTTATTCTTAATTTTGGTACTGGGGATTAAACTCAGGGACATTCTACCTCTGAACTACATCTGCAGCCCTTTTTTTGTTTTCTGTGTTTATTTTTAAACTGAGTCTCTCTAAATTGCTTAGGGTCTTGCTAAGTTGCTAAGACTGGCCTCTAACTGTGATTCTGCTGTCTCAGCCTCCCAAGTACTGGGATTACAGGTGTGTCCACACTGTTTCTAGCTTTGATGCACATTTAAATGTGTATATGTTCTTTATTATGCATACTGAACTGAAATCTGCTTTTACTCATGTAATATATAAGCCAGTCAATACCTAGTAATTATCTGATCCTTTCTAATGGCTGAAAGGATACAGTCAGATTCATTTATTTTTTTTATTTTTTATTTTTTTTGCGGTACTGGGGGTTGAACTCAGGGGCATTCTACCTCCAAGCTATATCCCCAGCCCTATTTTTTATTCTTTATTTTGAAACTGGGTCTCACTAAGTTGCGGAGTGCCTCACTAGGTAGCTAAGGCTGGCCTCGAACCCGGATCCTCCGGTCTCAGCCTCCCGAATGCTGGGATTACAAGCGTGCACCACCACGCCAGCTCTCATTTAAAAAATGTTTTCTGATGAGCTTTCAGATTGTTTTAAATTTTGCTAATGAAATGATACATTTATGAACTTTGCAAGGACATGTATCTTTGTGTTTTTATTTTCACAGAATAAAATCAAAATGTGTTATGGTGTAGAACAAGTCCATTTAGATTGCCACCCAGAAAACTCATGCATCCAAGTATTACCAAGAAAAAGAAGGACGGGATTTTTCCCAGAACACACCCATTCCTCATTGTTTGGTGCAGATGTTAACTGTTTTCATTTTTTTTTTTTTTCTCTCTTGTGCCGCTTTGGGAACCATTGGTGTCTGCCAGTGTTTTTCCTGTAATGTTGTGACCCGAGATGTAACTTTTATTATCATTTGTGTGGCCTCTTCTCTTTCTGGAAGAGTGCTCTCCCCTTTTGCGGAATTAACAGAAGGGAAGGTTCTCTGTCCTCTGATGAGATTGATGCTAATCCTGACATGAACCACTGAGTAGAACCTATTTCTTTCTAACTTAATGGTGATGATTTTTGCAGATTTAAAAATACACTCTATTTAAATTTGCTTGTTAGGGCTTTTTCCCCTTGAAAAATTTCTTTCATACAGGGCTGTGTATGATTGTATGATTTCTGGTTGTGTGAATTTTAACTGGATCACAGCACAATATCCACAGTCAGTAGTCATTAGACACTGATAATTGTTAAAATTTCCACCAAATGCATTATTTCTCTGTATGTCCAAGCCTGGATTTCACAGTAATGATGGCAGATTTTTTTTGCATGTTATATTCAAGAAATCACATCACACGAATACATGAATATAGTGAAGGAAATGTGTTTTAGATTTAAAACCTTGTGTATTAACATTTCAGTGCTGTAATGGTACATACTGGGATAGCAAAAGTGACATTTTTCCTGGCTTTATGTAAGATTGATATTACGATTTATATGTGTGTGGAAAAAATTGATTAGAAATGGAGCTGTGAGTAATTTTTTTACTGAAGTTATGCCTAAAACTATGAGAGTAAGATTATCCAGAATGAGCATTTTTGAGTTTTTTTTTTTAATCAGACATTGGATTTTAAAGCTTTTTAAAAAAAAATTAATGTGTAAGAAATTTAGTTTCTTGGAAGAAAGTATATTTATTCTTGAGGACAATATTATCATTCCTGTTCCACATAAAAATAATGTATTTATTATATGCCAAATCTACATTTGACATGAAATTAAGTATACAGTCTTGTTTCTATCCTTGTTATTACTTACAGTCTATGTTTTCGCTGCTTATGTAAAAGCTTAGGAATTTTAAATGGGCTCTTGATGATTCATATTAATTGCATAAATGGATCCAAGTGCCTAGTTTATGTGTATATCTTTTTTTTTTTTTTTGCGGGTCTGGGGATTGAACTCAGGCGCATTCTACTTCCGAGCTATACCCACAGCCCTATTTTTTATTTTTTATTTTGAAACCGAGTCTCACTAAGTTGCAGAGTGCCTCACTAGGTAGCTGAGGCGGGCCGCGAACCCAGATCCTCCGGTCTCAGCCTCCCGAAAGCTGGGATTACAAGCGTGCACCACCATGCCCGGCTTATGTGTATATCTTTTTAAAAAATCTTCTGGAGAGAGAAATGGGTATGATTGAGGGATGAAAAGTTGAGGCAATTTGCTTTTCATTCTTCTTTTCCACATTCTTAATCTTATTCTTAATGTGGTGTCAAATATATTAAACTAACCTCTGAGGATCTACAGTAAACTTTTTTGTTGTGGTATTGAGAATTGAACCCAAGGATATTCTACCTCTGAGCTATATACCCAGTCATATCTTTTATTCTTTATTTTGAAACAGGGTCTCACCTAGTTGCAGAAAGCTTAAGTAGCTGAGGCTGGCTGCAAATCTGCGATCCTCTTGTCTTAGCCTCCCAAGTACTAGGATTACAAGCATGGGCCACCACGCCCAGCTCTACATTAAACACTTTTAAATAAAAATAGTATCTACTTTATAGAAAATGAAATTGAATCACAGACAGATTAGTGACTTTCTGAAGCTTGCACCATGAGTACCTGGAATCCAATACTATTCTTGTCCCCAACATTGTTCCTAATCTCAGTGGTCCCTGCCTTCTGGGCATTAGTGCTTGTGTATCTGTATTATAGAACCTTTGTGTCTCAGGAGTACTAACTTAGTGTAGTGGGAAGAATGCTGCAATAAGTTAGAAATCTGGGGGCTTCTAGTTCAACTTTTTCTTCTATTATTAGCTTCATTATCTCAGGTTATGATTTACTTTGTGTGTGTGTGTTTGTGTGTGTGTGTGTGTGTGTGTGTGTGTATGTGTGGTATTGGGGACTGAACCTGAACCCAAGAGTATCTACCTCTGAGCTACACCCCCAACTTGAATTTTTATTTTATTTTATTATATCTTTTTTTTTGTTTTTAAACTTCAAATGTAAAGGGTATTTTATTTTAGCAATGGGAATTGATCTCAGAACTGTGAACATTCTTTTTTTTTTTTTTTTGAGGTTTTAAAAAATATTTTATTGGTGCACTGCAATTATATATGATGTTGAGGTTCAGTATGTTAAAAAACATACATGCACACAGCTATTGGTCTATTTCCCATCACATCCCACCCTGCTCCCCATGCTGAGGGCCTAACTAGGTTACTGAGGCTGGCCTCAAATCTGTGATCCTCCTGTCTCAGCCTTCCAAGTACTAGGGTTAGAGGTAATGTGCCACCGTGCTCAGCTTTCATTTCATACTCTGGGGAAAGAAGCTGATAGAGCAATATCTAGTTTTCCTTCACATTTTGCAGTAATGGTATATGCATACAGTGAAAATTTTAAGTATTACTAAGCCTTGTACTAGATTGTATTATTGAAAAAATTCAATATTTTCCTTCATGGAAGAATTTGTGTTTCCCTTTCCCACTGATGTATGTTTGTGCCTAAGTCTTGGTTTGACCAATGAAATATGAAAAGAGCTGATAGAATTAGTTTTAAGCAAAAGCTTTTGATGTCTTTTACTTGGCTCTATTCTCTTTAATTTTTCTTATAAACCAGCCAGTTCTTTTCTGAGCTCATCTGTTTTCTTGTAATTAGTTGCTAAACAGTCAAGAGTAGCTCACATACAGCATTAAAAAGGTTCCAACTGTTAAAACTGCAAAGGCCCTGCAATAATGTGGACTAATAAAAACAAAGTGTTTTGGACAAAAGCAAGGGCATGGTCCTAAAATTCCATTCTTAAAAACCCTCAAATGGACAGAGGTGACACCACTAAATTCTGTCTAAAATTTCCCAGGGAGAAGAGTCTAAAATCCTGGTTACGTCATACAAGTCTGAGAAGCTAAGTCTATAGTGAAGGTTATTCATGGGACATGCACACCCATGCTTGGCACGTGCTCATTTGAATCCCACTTGGTAGTCTCCCCTTATCCATGGTTTTACTTTTTGCATTTTTTGGTTACCAATAATCAATGGTGGTTCAAAAGTATTACATGCAAAATTCCAGAAATAAACAGTTTATAATTCTAAAATGTGTGCAGTTCTGAGTAGTGTGATGAAATCTTTCACAATTCTTTTCTATTCAGTTTGGGTTGTGAATCATCCCTTTGTCCAGTGTATCCGTGTTGTATATGCTACCTGCCTGTTATTCACTTGGTAGCCATGTTAGTTACCAGATTGACTGTCTTGGTAGCAGTCCTTGTTGTCATGTAATCCTTATTTTATTTGATAATGGCCTCAAAGTACAAGAGTAGTGATGCTGATAATTATATTGTAGTATATATTGTTATAATTTTGTGTTATATCATTATTATTGTTAATCTCTTATGTGCCTAATTTATAATTTGAACTTTATTATAGGAATGCATGCATTAAAAATAGTATAAATAAAGTTCAGTACTATTTGCGATTTCAAGTATCTACTGGGAGTTTTGGAATGTATCTCCTATAGATAAAGGGGGACTATTGTAGTCAAGAAATTATCCTTTTTATAGACTAGTATGACCCAAATACCTGCTATCCTTAAATAAAAGAGACTAAAATTTCAAATCTTAATGTGCCTGCTGGGCATCCTCTTTTATAGGCAGAAAACAGGATGTGAGATTTGCTCAGTTTTTCAGAAGATCATATGCTCAAATGTCTTCCTAAAGAGGTCAAGGAGGATTATGAAAAAGAAAAAAAAAAATTCCCACAGGGTAGGGTCAGGGGTTTTGAGAATATGGAATAGAGAGCTACTCCCCCAAAGAAAACCAAGGTTTAGTCAAGAACCATTTTCCACTATTCTGGTTCTCTAGGGCTACTATAAAAACCTCCCACAAATTGGAGGGCTTAAAAACAGATTTTTTTTTTTTTTTTTTTTTTTTTACTATTCTAGAGGTTGGAAGTCTGAGATCAGGATGCCAGGGCAGTGGGTTTCTACTGAGGGCTCTCTTCTTGCCTTGCAGATAGCAACCTTCTCTGTGTGTGCTCACATAGCCCTTCTTCAGTGTGTGTGTGTGTGTGTGTGTGTGTGTGTGTGCGCGCGCGCGCGCGCGCGCACGCGCTCGCGTGCCCAAGATGGAGAGGGGCAGCAAGAGAGAGCAGAGAGAGAGAGAGAGAGAGAGAGAGAGAGAGAGAGAGAGAGAGAGAGAGAGAGAGAGAGAGATGGAAGCAGTAGATGAGGGAGTGAAGACTAGTTCTCTTGTGTCTCTTCTAAGGATACTAGTCCTATAAGATCATGTCTTGCCATATGGCCTCACTTAACCTTACTTTCTAACAGTATCATCTCCAAATATAACCACACTGTGGATTAGAGGTTCAATTTATGAATTCGGAGGGGTGAGGAGGGGCACAAATATTCAGTTCCTAACAACTATCTTCAAGGTAGAGGACTTGTAATGGCTGCTAGCAAGAATTTAGAATTGATATGGTACGATGGCTGCATGTACCTTCCATTCTTCCTGTTTCTGAATGGGGCCTCTTATTGTGGTAAATATGGCAGGGGGTCCTCATAACTTAATTTTTAAAGTTCTGGATCAAGAGGAGGCACACATGAACCTAATATTGAACCTCTCATAAAATTTTGAGCCTCATGTCTTGGTGAGATGATAGGACTCTTGGATTGTTTCCTTGTGAAGATGAGTTAAGAATTATGATACTTTATAATTAAAAGATGATGTTAAATACTTGTGAATCAGATAGCAGACTATGATACATTTAATATGGTTTAATTTTTTTTCTGCTTGCTCTGCCCCTTCTTATTATGTTTCTCCAGGTGGAAGGATTATATATTTAAATCCCATTGACATTGGACTTGGCAACACAACTTGTTTTGTTTGGCTAAGAGAATGTGAATAAAAGTGAAGCTTGTCACTCTCATGCTGAAGCTTTAAGCCAAAGTATGCTTCACTATGAGGCTGACAACATTCTATACAAAGGTTATTCTGCCAGCCTGTATGCTGTTGAGAAGATAACACTGAGCATAACCACAGCGGATGTGTGGATGAGAGAAAAAATAAATAAACAAAACTTCTGTGTGAACCACTGAGATTTTGAGATTGTTATCACATTATAAACCAGTCTAGGCAAACTGATAGTATCCACTATGTTTATAGAAATTAATGTTACACTTAGTGTATCAGTTATAGATATTCAAATTGAACAAAGGATTTAACAAGTACTATTAATTTTCCAGAGTGTTGAGGTAAAGACTGAACTGTAGAAAAGCACATTTTCATATTGAGAACTAGCCCAAAGGAGAGTTGAAGAACTTTTTACTTCATTATTTGTGTTAAAATCCACAGACTGTTTTTATCAACATGAGTTTGAAATAATGCCCTAAGATGAAGAGTAGGGACTTTGGAAAATAATTAGTTCCCCCTGTGAATGTGCCATGACTCTACCTAGCTTCTCCACTTTATCGTGGTAGGGGTACAGTGCACTGTTTCTGCCCCTGCAGATGACCAACATGCTGACTCATCTAGTCCTATTTCATTATAATACTTTTAGGATGACTTCAGCAACATTTTCTATGAACTGGCCAAAGCTATTAAGAGGCAAACTCTGCTTTTTCCTAATTTAAATTCAACTGATGCTTCAGCCTGAGATCTCTAGCTTATCTGGTCTTCATTAAGGGCCTGTTAAACTATGAAAAAAGTAATACATTTTTGGACATTTACACCATTACATATAATATTAATTGCCAAAGTGTGCTAATTAGCTGATTAGACTAAATGTTCTTTGTATATATATCATTTTACTTACTCTAGAGTCTGCATGCTGAATAGCATTAGAAGCAAAGAAAAAGAGAATTCTATTGTTATAAGGGAAAAGATCACCCAAGCATTCCCTGACCATCAGTATTCTTTTCAAAGTTGCACCCACTGTAGTCACACCTGTCTTCAATCACTCAAAAGGATTAAGGCCTTATTAGAGAAAGTGTCTCCACCAGATTGTGGTACTGAGCATAGTGTTGAAGGAGAGAAAAATAATGGACTTATTCAGCATTGTAGATAGGATCAATCGATCTCCCATGCAGCATATACTCTATCAGTTCCTCTAATACTTACCATCGTCTCTATGTGGAGACATCTGAAATCAGTTAACAACAACAGTTTAGCCAACTGCAATACCAACAGTATGTGGTATAATTGTAAGTATGTTCTATCTGCCTATATCAAGATTCAGAGTAATTTGTGACTATGAAAGCTCAGGCTAATTAACAAGATTCTTTTTTGTTAATATTTTAATAATTCTAAAGTCATATGCCCTCCAAATTCATATCAAGTGGATGTAAAATATTGTCCCAAAACAAATACTTGATCTTGTATGTATGAAGTATAAATGTTTCCTTAAATTTCATATGATGTGATGAAAAGGAAGTTTATGATGATTTAGTCATCAAAACAGAATGATTTCACTTCATTTTACTTCTATCACAACCAGGACTGTATGATATGTTCATTGATTAGCCCATGTTGGGGAGATCCAAGTGTCTAGGTGGTGAGAAAGTTCAGTAAGTCAGGCCACTGAGTTCTGCATAAGAACATTTCAAATTAAGTGACTTCTTTTACAAAAATACGTATTTCTAGTATCAATAGTGACATTTGATAATTTGAGAAGCCTATATCTGAGTATTCTGAACATCACCAATAAATTATAATAAAACTCATGAAAATTTCCAAATTTCCAAATGTGGTTCGCAAACTTTGGAAAGTTTATGAATTCAATATTATGAATTGTTTAGTCATGTTTCTGTTTTGCTGTTTATTTAGCTTTGTGTTTTATTTTCATTTTAATAAGTTTATGCTCTCCAAATATTTGAAGAAGGTAAATCCCTATTTTCAAACCTTCTGGCAAAGTAACAAGGATAATTTAATATTCTTGCTCATATTTATTCAATACCTAGTTCTAAGTGCTTATTCAATTTTAATAATCCGCTTATGTGTTAGCCACAAATTTCTATTGATCACTCACGAGCAATTTCCTGTACAATGGTATGACTAAGGCTTATACTTACTTTGGTGCTCATTTTCAATGTTGACATCCTCTGCTGTGTAAATAAGATCATTGTTAAGAACGATTACAGTTTTTCATAAGTGTGAGTTAAAGAAAGTTTAAGTACTTATCATTGGGAAAAGCCATTAGAAGATGATTACCAAATTTTTTATAGTTTGTGTTGCTATTCTGGTATAAAACATAGTATATATACTTAGCAAATGATATGTTGACTATAACCAGTATAGGATCTGGCATAGGAGTCTGGGAAAATACTGAAAAAAATATAATAAAATATGAATATATTTAAAATGACTTTAATTTGTTTTGTAAATAATTGAGAATATTTAGTAACTTCAGAAGTTATTATAAACAGCAGTATAAAAATATAGATCTGAAAGAGCTCTCAGAAATCACCTTGTTCAACTCCTAATTTTCAGAGATGTGGAAAATATCCTAGACATATCCAGTGCCATGTTGCAAGGAAGTGACAGATTCGAGACTTGGGTAATGGGCTACTTGTAACTAATCAATGCTCCTGAGCTCACAGTTGACTTCATATGTTCTAAGAAATCACAACTTAGTACATTTATTAGGTAAATGTCAGGGCACAATTGGTATTTTTCTTTATCATATCTGATAGGCATTGGTTAGCATTATGACCTAGTATAATGGTGATTATTCTTGAATCAAATTCAGTTTCAGGGAGAATTAGTTGAAATTTAAGAAAATGATATTTAGTTATTCGAATCACAAGTGTGATTTTCTAAAGTTCTTTTTATCTGCTTTACAATTTTTTTCTATGTGTGATTTCAATTTTCCATTTATTTAAATTAAGGCTTGGATCAAAACTCTTATCAAAATCCTATTATTATTCTATTATCTATGATATGTGGGAATATCTATTACAATATGGTGAATAGTTTTTCAAACAGTTCTGGCAAATATTGTTAGGTAGAAACATAACTTGCCTATACTTGTTTCCCTTTGCCATTACATCTAGTGTGTGTCTCTGTCAGGAGAACTTGATTAATATAATGCTCCCAGTATCTCTCCATCTCTCTACTCTACTCCTGGCAAGTAAGAGTGGCTTATCTCACTGGAGAATTTGGGAAAATCAAACTTATTTTTAGTTCCATTATACCTCTTGTTTCTTTGGGGCTAGCTGATCTAGAGAGAAGAAATTCTCCACCATGTTCCAGAGAGAGAGAGAGAGAGAGAGAGAGAGAGAGAGAGAGAGAGAGAGAGAGGGAGAGGAGAGAGAGAGAGGGAGAGGAGAGATAAACTTCTACTGTTCAGTGTTGCCTGTAATAGAGTGGTAAAATCTGACTAATTCTTGGGTTTAATTTGAAAGTTTCTCATGGTCCTTACAATAATCTGTGTCCTTTAACTCTATCTTATGGGCTTATGGGTAATAAGTATGATATTTTTACCTATTTCCCTTCCTTGTCTAATTTTCAAAGATCTCAATAAATGTTCCTGGCATAGATTTTAAAAAAAAAGTGCACACACTTCATAAGAAATTAGCTTGAAAATATTATTATAGAGAGAAGAAAAACTCTTGGCAATCAACTATATTTGTGAACTCTTGAGTAAGTGAATACAACTATTAGGCTGGTTTTAAACAAGGAGATTTCTCCCCATTGTGGTTTCTTGGTGCTGAAATTCCCATCTGGTTCTGTATGTCAATATCCTCTATCTTTACTGAGCTGAGCCCTTTTCCCCCTCCTGAGAATTCATCAACCTTGAACATCCAGCATTCCATAGAATTCTGGCTATGTTATATCTACAGGTTTCTTAGAAAGAAGTTTACATTTCAATCTTTTAAATTTATTTTTATGTCTATGTATTCTCTCCCTATACTAAAATTCTATTCTCCATTGCCTCTCTCTCTCATGAACTTTTTAATAATTCTTTCACTCAGTTCCCTACATTCATATCATATCCACATGTGTATCCAGATTTCTTTATAGTATATATAATTCTTACATTTTGTATTGAGAAAATGAGGATGAGTGATTTGTAGTGAATAGCTCTCGCCCACATTGCCATAATTCTTCAAACTCGCCAACAAGAGTTACTGAAGCTGATACACTGACAGAATCTACCTGATTTGACTCACAACCCTTGAAGAAGGGAGTCAATAATACATGTGGAGAGCCCCTTACAATTTTCTGAGCTAGATGCAGTCGGTCAATGTTGAGGTCTATTTGCAAACTTGATTTTCTTGAGAAGAAAATATATGCTACTCAGTGTTCAGTGAACTTCAGTGAAGAGACATTTTTTTTTATCTGTTTCACTTTCTTTGTTCTGGCTACAACTTTTAATATTTCATATGCTACAAATCTTCACTTGTAGTGCAGAGAAAAGCACCATTTGAAATGTCTTCCTTTTGGAGCCGTCCTGTTAGTCAAGGAGAAATTTTACAAAAAATTAGGAAATGGTCAGTGTCTCATTTGGCAAAGCAATATAAAGTAATATAACCTTAAGAAATTTCTCCAAGTTGCAAAGGATAGAGCATATTTAACAGTGTTGAAGGAATCTTATTCATGAGGACGTGAGATTCAGGTTGGCTGTTGAAGTCAAACTATAACTCATAAGTCACTTCTTGATGGGACACATTCTGAGAAATGTGTTGTTACGCTATTTTGTCATTGAAAAACCATTACTTAATGTGCTTATGCAAACCTAGATGGTACAGGTCAATTACTTGACATGGCCTCTTGATGCAATCAAGAGACACAATACACCTAAGAGGCTGCTATTGGCATGGCGTGGCATACTATTCTATAGGAAACTCATCTTTATAAGTAAGGGTACACTTTGAAATAATGATAAAAGAGGAATAGTAATTACGTCACCAAATATCAAAGTGATTGTCATCATTATCAAGTATTATGTACTTTATATTATTGTGTTGCTATAATTTTATGTGACTGGCAGTGCAGTAGATTTGTTTATACCAGCATCATGACAAAGACATGAGAAATGCATTGTACTTTGATGACATTGGGGACAGGAATTATTCAGCTCTATTATAATTTAATGGGACCATTGTTATATATGGAGTCTGTCATGAGCCGAAATGCCATGGTTGACTATACTTAGCAAATTTAGATGGTGATAACTAGCTAGGCATGGTGGCGCTCGATTGTAATCCCAGTAATTGGGAGGCTGAAACAGGAGGATCCAGGTTCTCGGCCAGCCTCAGCTACTTAGTGAAGCCCTCCACAACTTAGTGAGACCCTGTTTCAAAATAAAGAATAAAATATAGGATCGGGAGTGTAACTTGCAGAATGCACCTGGGTTCCATCCCTAGTGCCACACGCGCGCGCGCGCACACACACACACACACACACACACACACACACAAAACATGGTAATAACTGCACCCACTTGGCTTTAAGGGCAAAGTTAAGGTCACCTAAAGACTGAGATAAAGTTCGTTGAAAATTGAAAATCAGTTGTATTGAGATGATGTTGAGTAAATTGCTCTTTGATGGACCGAAGAAAGGCAACCTAGTGCAGAGTATGGGACCTCTGCTGAGAACTCTCTGTCCCAGTCTATATCAGCTTAGAAGATATGAGAAATAGTTCTAGACATGCAAATGGTCAGAAAAGACATCCAGTTGATTGAGAGGTGGCTGCAGAACCAGCGCAGCATCTGTCTTATTAGGAAAAAAGAGAGCTTCAAAAACAAATCTTTGACTTCATTTTAAATATTAGTTCTGAAAGACCAACAAGAAATGAGCTATTGACTTTGTGTTGACATTTCAGGCCATAAAGGTACTGGAACTAACACAAATATACCTTTCAAATATGCTGATACAGTTGAGTGACATTTACATGGGAAAAAGATATTAATCATATTTTCCTTTTCTTAAGGCCACGTAACCAAGGTTAGGCAT
Organism: Graphiurus murinus; assembly: GCA_004027655.1. Taxonomy (NCBI): domain Eukaryota; kingdom Metazoa; phylum Chordata; class Mammalia; order Rodentia; family Gliridae; genus Graphiurus; species Graphiurus murinus. Next base: position 16,880 of record PVLC010024001.1, read on the forward strand.
TGAAATAATGGCCTTTTCTAAAGAGTTTTAAATTTATAATACTTGGTTTTGTACCAGGGCACTTTTAGGCCTTGAGACTTATAACCAAGTTGACTACAGGTCCTAATGACCTTCAGGTCCTCTCTATTGATAATGCCCTCTCCTGATGATTTTTGGTTAGTATTAATCAAAAGTGTAAGCTGAAAATGAGCCATGCCCCAGAATTGACAATGAAAAATAATGTTTCTAAAACTTTGCCAGATTTAACATTTTTAACATTGGCTGAATTACAGAGCAAATTTTTCCTTACGCCATATAGTTATTTCCTTCCAGGGCAGAGGTCACCTATAACAGGCTTTGAGCACAAAATGACTTATGTGTAGGTTTTGCTTGTACTTTTGGTTTGATAAACATTGAGAATGTTTATAGAAGAACTGGCATCACTTGATGGAATGGAGGCATGCTGCACATCCAAGCAGAGCAGGTGCTTTCTAATATGGTCCACTCCCAAGAGTCTCATGTTAGATTGCCTTCATTACTTCTACTCAGTGCTTCTGTAGATATTTTAGTTTGTGATTCTACTTTTGATCATCTAGCACTGTTGCTAATGCCTGGTCCATCTTCTGATATTCTGTAAAGAACTTTATATCTGTTTTTCCAGTAACGTTATTTTCCTAAAAATTAAAAAACCCAAAATATTAGAACAGACTTGAAAAAAATCAATCCTTATTTCTCTAACTAGCAATTATGTCAGACTATGCCATTTTGACCATCATTTATTTTAAAAATATATGGTACTAGTCATATTGGTGTCGTGGGTGGCAGTAGAGAATGTGAGAAAATTAAGTAAAAGTTGATATATTGACAAGTTTCCTTTGAGTAACAGAAGATTAGTTGAATAAGTAGAAGTTGGGAAATATGCATATTTATTTTATGTAAAGCAATACTTATGTTGTCCTTTGGATTCCTATCTCTTCTTCTGGTAGACTTTGATATGTTGTTTTTTTCTCTTGAGATCTAACCTATCTATGTAACTTTGCTACCTTTCATCTGTCTGGCAATGTGTTACATTTAATGATTAAATTTCTGTGGGTATATGTGTGAACACAGGCAAGCTGCTCAATGGAGAAAGAAACTCTTCTAGCAGTCTTTATTTTCTTTAATTTATCAAATAGCAAAATGTCAACTTATTGTCCTGGCTCAATGAGTGGAATAAATTAGGATTAGACACATATATATGATAATTGCACTTATGGTGGTGACCCACTGTTCAATGGGTTCCAGTTTATTGTTTGTAGTATATTATACCTATTATTTAGTGTTTGATTAAATTTTTATTATTCTGTTTAGCTAGATATCAACCAACATGATCCTTTGACTAAAGGTATATTAATTGCCCTTTATTTTTATCTTACAAAAATATAAGCACAGGCAAATGAGTATGAAGTAATCCTCATCTTAATAAAATTTTTCTGTTGCACTGGGCTCTAACCCAGTCCTTCTTTACAAAAATTAACATGATTATAGAGGTTGTAATCTATACTATAGGACTGCAAGCAATGGAAATTAGGAGAACTTGGTAAATGAAAATATCTTGTCCATTTGCTTAAAACCCACATTTACTCTATAGAGAAATAAAGCAGGCAACAGAATATTCAATGGGATACAAGTAAATGTGATTAGAAAGAGAACAGATTAAACAATTGGAACAGAATTTTTTTTAAAAAAAAGAACACAGGCAGTGCATTCCAACATTGGAGATGTATAATTACCTTAAGTTTAGGTACCAGTTTTATCCATCATTGGGTTTCCAGTGCTGAGTGCCATGCTGATATATAGAGAAGTACTCAGCATCTGTCAAGTGAATCACCTTGAGTATGGCTGTGTGGGGAATTAGGTTGCTACTCAGATTTCTATGGACAGACAAGCCCAGTGGTAATGATTGTCTCCCAAGGACCCATTAGTAATATTTAGTGTCCTTCAGACAATATAGAAACAATATCAAAACATGCCACTTATAGAAGTTGTAAAAATACATGTTAATTTGGAGACCAGTTGAACTCAATATATTTAAAGAGACCTCAATATGGGTAGGATTGAAGAATCTCCTAGCTTATACAGAAGGAAATTAAAACAAAAGGTGCAGAAGTTATATAATATATAATAATTCATTTTATTTTTCTTAGAGAAATAAATTTTATAAAACCACAGAATTTTAGAATACTTGAGTAAACTTTTTAGCAAAGTGCAGAGAAATGTTAGACTTGACACTAAGGAACTACTTATTGATTAGAGTAAAAGCTTTGGTAACGGCACATTAATGATATAGCTTTCTCTAATCTAGAATGGTTTTCAAGTTTTCTTGACCACTACATATATCCCCTTGAACACATCTATGCATCTATCATCTATCTAAATAATAATAATAATAATAATAATAATAATAATAATAATAATAATTTATCTATATATCTGAAGACAACATTATTATGGAAGATTTCTCCCTATCTGAGACAGTTTTCAATTGAGTTCAAGATTTCAGATGAACTCAATACACTCCATTTTCTTCTTTTATTATTTTAATGCAAAATAAGTTGGTTGCAATTCATTAAACTGATGTCATAACTCATTAACAGGTTATTAATCAGCTTGAAAATCACACTAGTTCAGCCACTAAAAGCATAAGAAACTAAATTGGCATCAGAAATATTTTTTTTGTGGTACTGGTAATTGAACCTAGGGGAATTCTACCTTTGAGCTACACCCCCACCCTATTTATTCTTTATTTTGAAACAAAGTCTCACTAAGTTGCAGAGGGCATCACTAAGTAGCTGAGGTGGCCACAAACTTGCAATCCTGCCATCTCAGCCTCCCAAGTACTGGGATTACAAGCTTGCGCCACCACACCCAACTTGAAATTTATGTTTTTTTTTTACATATTGTTTACTGAAATTCTTGGGGAGTATTTAGGCCACCTTCCATGGCTTTTTTGGTTGATTTACCCTAATCATTGATGAGACTACCTGTTTCAGTCAGCATTCTCACTGTTGTAATCCCAAACACCTGACTACACAACTTAGAGGAAGAAAGATTTACAATTCTGGAGATTTCAGGGGTCAGGCCAATTACATTGGTGGAATTGAGGGCATGGTGGCAGGAAACAGAGCGAAAGAGAGAGGAAGTGCTCTGCTCTTGCATCACGGACAAGAGACAAGAGGAAACAAGTAAAGGTATTCAAGAACATAAGCACAGTCCCCAAGACCACACCCATAGGGACTCACCTCCTCCAAGCACCCTACCAGCCTAGGTTACCATCCAGTAAATCCACTGGTGAGATTACAGCCATTGTGACTTCATTATATCAACTCTGAACATTGATACATGAACTCTTCAGGGGACGTTCTATATCTATCCAAACAACACCCTTGGAAGGCAGAGTTCTAAGCTGGCCCCAAAATGGCCATTCCCATAATCATGCTTCTCATAATCTCTTGGATGGTGAATATGATGGATTCTACTTTATGGTTCGATTATGTCATATAGCGCAGTTGGTCTTAAGATAAATATGTTTATATAGTGAATTGACCTAACTACAGGAGTCCTTTAAAAGCAGAAAGTTTTCTTGGGTTAGGGCAGAAGAGGATGTCAAGGATTTACAGCATGAGAAGGATTTGAGTTAAAGATGGAGGTGTCAGCTGAGTGTGGTGACATATGCCTGTAATCCTAGTACTTGAGGAAGCTGAGACAAGGATCACAGTTTAGAGGCCAGCCTCAGCAACATAGTGAAGATCTCAGCAATGGAGCAACGCCATGTTTAAAAAAAAAAAAAAAAAAAAAGTAGGGAATGTAGCTTGGAGTGGAATGCCCCTGGGTTCAATATCTAGTACAAAAAATAAAATAAAATAAAATAAAAAAGTATAAAACGGAGGTGTCAGCCAGGCGTGGTGGCGCACGCTTGTAATCCCAGCATTCGGGAGGCTGAGACCGGAGGATCCGGGTTCGCGGCCAGCCTCAGCTACCTAGTGAGGCAGTCCACAACTTAGTGAGACTCGGTTTCAAAATAAAGAATAAAAAATAGGGCTGGGGGTATAGCTCGGAGGTAGAATGCCCCTTAGTTCAATCCCCAGTACCGCAAAAAAAAAATAATAATAATAATAAAAAAAATAAAACGGAGGTGTCCACATTACAAGAAGTATGGGTCTTCTGTAGGAACAGAAAGCAGCCCTCACATATACACAGCAAGGAGATGGGGACCTAAGACCTATTAAAACAAGGATAAGCTTAAAAAAGCATTTTCCTAAAAGCTTTCAGTCAAGAATTTAGCCTGTCTGATACCTTGATTTTAACGTGTGCTGAGCTAAGTAGCCAGTCATGTCCCATCAGACTTCTGACCTGCAGAATGGTGAGCTAATACATTTGTATTTTGTGCTGAAGGTTTGTAGAATTTGTTTTAGAGCAATAAAAAGCTAATAGAACAATGAAGGCACTTACCATTCTTCATCATAAAAAAAATTCCCTTTTGCTTGTCCTCCTGACAAGGCAGAAAAATAATCCATTTTAGAATATTACTTAATTATAAAGTATGGTGTTAAGCAAGGGAGATTTTCTTCATTCTTCCATTATTTTGTTAATTGCGGTGTTGCTTTGTGAATCCTTCTGTCAAAAATATATATTTTTTCATTTAAAAAAGCTGCTATATAAGATTTAAATGTCTCATTTAAATCCCTTGACAGCTTGGTAAAATTTGTAGAGCAGTTACTGGCCTCATTTTACAAGTGAGAATGAAATATACAAAGACTTGAAATTTGCTCAATGTGGCAAACCTAGAAAATGTGGATCTGGCTAGAACTCAGATATTCGATTAATTCATTCTTTAATTAATTCATCTATTCAACAGTATTTATTATAACAAATATTGTTTTAGGACCAGCAAATACTGTGGTAGTGAAAACAGAAAAAGTACTGCTTTAAAGGAGCTTGCATTCATGTTTTGGGAATTAGAAAATACTTTCACTAAAGTACAGTGAAAATCCTCCTGTCTCAGCTTTCCAAGTACTGGGATTACAAGCGTGTGCCAGCACGCTTGAATTCAGTCCTACTCTTAATCACTAACTACCCCCTCCCTGATGATAGCTGCTTTCTTGACTTTTATAGTAATCCTTTCTTGAGTTTAGTGGTTTACCATCCAAGCTTGTATCCCTGTATGCTATTATATTTTAACTTCATAAAAGTGGAACCATATTGTATATATTCTTTCTTTTTTACAGTACTGGGGATTGAAACCAGGGGCATTTTACCTCAAAACTGCACCCCCAGAATTTTAAAAAATTATTTTATTTTGAAACAGGGTCTCACTGCATAGCTGGGAATCTCATTACTTGTTGAAGCTGTCCTTGAACCTGTGATCCTCCTGTCTCAGCTTCCCAAGTACTGGGATGACAGGTGTGCACCACCATGTTTGGCTATATGTATTATTTTATGTCTACTTTATCTCAATATGAAAAGTTCATGAGATTCATCCATGAACTTTTGTTCATTTTTAATGTTGTACAGGATTTATGTAAATATACTATTTTATTTGTCTCTTCTATTTGATGGACCTTCAGATTGTTTCCTGTACTAAAGCATGAACATTCGTGCCCAAGTCTTTTACGTGTGTCTATGTAGCATTTCTACTTGTTATAATCTCATGAGTAGAACTGTTGGGCCACTAAGGTGTAGGTTCAGCTTTAGTGAATATTATGAATATATTTATGAAAATAGTTTGGTGGACAGACTGTACAGTGACCGCAATGAATTCCACTTGTTAGTGTCCATGCCTTTGAGTAATTTTCTTCCATTGAGTGAGAGAAGAACTTGTCACTTTCTTTTAGTTAACAGAATGTGGCAAATGTGATGGAAAGCTACTCTCATAATTAGATTATATTACATAGCAAAGGTGATGGAATATTGCTTTTATGATTATATTATACAAGACTCTGCCTCAACAGTCTGGAGCAAGAGACTCCCTTGCTGGTTTTGAGGAAGCATGCTGCCATGTTTTGAGAGATGACTAGGTGGAAAGGAACTCTGAGCACTAAGAGTCTATAGTTTTCAGCTAAAACAGCTAGGAATAAAACGATGGCCTCATCTGAAAGGAAATGAGTTCTGTTAACAACCTTAGTGAGTGCACAAGCATATTCTTCCCTGGCAAGACTCTTGATGCGATTACATCCTGGCTCACAGAGTAATGGCAGCCTACTGAGACTTTGAGTAGAGGACTCAGCAAGACTGGGTCAGAATTACAAAAACAGTGGGATAATCTGATCCACAGAAAATGTGCACTAATAACTATGTGTAGTTTTAGATGTTAATTTTTAGGTAATCTGTTATGTAGCAAAGAAAATGGATAAAGTATTTATACCAATTTATACTACTAGAGGCAGTGTCTAAGTATATCCAATACCCATTCATCCTCTTGCTTGGACACATAGTATAGTTGATATTTCAATTTTAGCCATTCCAGTAGATTGGTTGAATTATTTCACTGTGGTTTACGTTTGCACTTCCTTAGTTTTTATTTGAATTCGAGCAGCATTTCATAAGTTTATTAGCTATTTGGTTTCCTGAAGTGTCCATTAAAATCTCTTGCCTACTTTCTCTTGAATGTTTACGCGTACCAATGTATGAAGTATTTATTTTTCCCAGCATCAACCCTATATTGATTAAATTATTGCAGCAAATGAATGAATTGTTTTTCATTTACTTACTATGTCTTTGAATTAACACTAGTTCAAATTCAATAGACATTTTTCTTGATGGTTTTTTATTTTTGTGTCTTTTTCTATCCTGAGATCATGAGTACGTTCTTCCATATTACTTTTATAAGTTTTAACACTTAAATTTATTCATAATGTAACTATAGTTGATTTTTAATCAATTATGTAGTAAGGATCATTTTTTTGTACAAATATGTAATAGATCCACCACAGCCCATATATATCCCTGTTGTTTGTAGAGATAATTCATTATCATCAACAGTAAACAGATAAGTGTGTGCTATTGATTCATTATTCTGTTCTAATGGTATAAATGTCTATTGTTGACCAATACATCCTATTATAATTAACTGAAACTCATGATAAACCTTGACATTCAGTATATTAATCTTCCATATTGTTCTTTTTCTGCAAGAGTATCTTTATTTTCCTGACATTTATATTTAAAATTTAAATTCAACCTTTCAAGATTAACATACAGAAGAAGAAATAAGGTGAGGTTTTGATAGGGATTATGTTGGTCTGTGAGTCAATTTGGGAAAAATGGTCATCTTCCAGTGCGTAAACATGATATGCCCTCTGCTTATCTAGATTTCCTTTATTTCTCTCTGAAATGCTTTAAGATTTTTCTTTTTTGGTAATAAAGTCTAAAAAGCAGTTGTTATATTTACTATCTAGGCACTTAAATTTTGATGCTATTGAAATGTTATCTTTAATATTTTATTTCTGTTAGTATTGAAATATAAAATGCAATTGATTTTCTAGATTTTTGGTTTTGATAATTTATCTATAAACCTTTAGAAATTGTACAAAATGACACTTTAAAAATTTTAACATTTCTTTTTCTTATCACACTATAATATTTAGCTTAACAAATTGAAGTGATGATAGCATGAAATCTATTTCTTTATTGATCTCAAAGCAAAATAATTCAATAGTTCACATTAAGTATATTTAAAAAATTCATTTATAATATGGAAGGAATTCCTATCTACTCTTAGTGTGTAAATAGGTAAATGGGTAAATGGATATTGAATTTTATTAAGAGCTATTTGGCATTTCTTAAGGTGAACATATTAACTTCATTATTTATTCTGTTAATGGCATGGAATACATCAACTTTGTAAGGTTTAAAAAACTTTGCATTCTTAAAATATAGTCAAATTTTCTATGTTGCTGAACTTGTTTTGCTTATACAATTGGCCTTTCATATTCATGGGTTCTGCATCTAAGAATTCAAATAACTGTAGATAAAAAATATTAAGAAATTTTTACATTTGAAGTGAACCTGAATAGGTTTTTTTATCATTATGCCCTAAAAAGACAAACATTTACATAGCATTGACACTGTGCTAGTTGTTAAACTAATCTAGAGATGATTTAAAGTATATGGGGGAAGTGTATATGTTATATGCACATACTATACAATTTTATATGAAGGATTTATTTATTCATAAATTTTGGTCCTGGAAGTGTCCTGGAGA
>PVLC010024002.1:0-25156 GCA_004027655.1 Graphiurus murinus
TTAGCAAGTGGTGTGTTCTGAAGCTGCTCCTGCTGGTGCCAGGTGCCCTACGGAGTTTCCAATAAAACCAAACTGTTCTTAGCCTGGTTATAGATATTGGAGCTGTGTTTAACCACTCCATGCCTCGTCTGTCAAAAGAGAATAAATAATAGTGCCTAATTTAAAGGATGGTTAGAAGACAGATGAGTTAACATTTGTGAGGTGCTGAGAACAACATCTGACACACAGTAAATGCTAAATAAATGCTTGCAAATTAAAACAGAGACTTTGCTGTAGATTAGGGCATGAAGCTCTGATTCAGTCCCTTGGCCCAAATGTGCAACTTAAATGTGGGTGTTTTTCAGTGTGGAACCAGGGATCCCCTGGAATACGCATATGATGCTTCCCAAATGGGATACGCATCCTTCAAAATGCTTTTACATTGATTTTCTTATTTTAGCCTCACAGCATCCTGCTGAGCAGAGCAGAGTGGTACTATCTTTGTTGAGCTTTAGAAAAAAATGACAGGTGACTTTATTTAACAGAAGACATCTCTGTGCTATATTTGACCAGTGGAGCTAGCTAACATTTTTGGAGCTACAATTCCAACAATGTCAGAATGATTTCTTCCCCCAAGAAAAGGAAAACTGCCCATAAAAACCTATCAAATGAGCCAGGTGTGGTGACGCCTGCCTGTAATCTCAGTATTTGGGAGGCTGAGACAGGAGAATCACAGGTTCTCGGCCAGCCTCAGCAACATAGTGAGACTCTCAGCAACCTAACGAGACCTTGTTTCAAAGAAAAAAATAAAATGAGGCTGGGGGTGTATCTTGGGGGTAGAATGCCCCTGGGTTCAATCCCCAATACCCCCCCCCCACACACACACACACACAAACAAAAAAAAAAAAGAAAAAAGAAAAGAAAGAAAGAAAGAAAAACAATCAGATGTAACTAATTTGAAAGAAAACCAACATGAAGTGTTGTATTTGTATGCTTGTAAGATTGACCTTTTTCTCCCCTATAACTTTAATTATGGACTGGTTTTACATTTCCTTTTCAGAAATGCCCAGAAACTGTGGTTTCCGGAGCCTTTTATCTGCAGGGCCAACTTGGGGGCCACAGAGGCGCTGTGGGGCATTCTTGGGATTCTCTGCTCACCGGAGTTAGAGTGGAATGAACACAGTTGTGTGCTCCTCTGGGGGAGGGGGCGTGGCGTGGTCTGCTGTGGGCTCAGTGTGTGGTTTCACCCACAGATTCGTCGCTCACTCCGCAGCAGATGGTGGGCGTTGGACTGGGCTCCGTAGCTTGTGTGATCCTCCTCGCATTCCTCTCCATCTCAGCGGTGTGGTATGTGGGACTGTCATTTCTGAGAAATGAGTGGGATGGAGGGTTGGCCGTGGTGGGAGCCGCGCAGAGCAGCTGGGGATGAGGAGGGGCGGTGGGGATGGGGGCTGCGGTTGCCCTGGGCTCCGCAGAGCACCCAGCAGGTGGAGGGCTTGACCAGCCTCAGCTCAGGGGAGTCAGGAGAAGAGTGGGGGCAGTGATGGCGCCCTGGCCGATCACCCGCGCTGCTGCTTTTCCCGTGAGCAGATGTGAGCTGTGCCCAGGGACGCGCAATGAGAAAACCAAAGGTCGTTCATCATTTGTCTTCTCTCTTCTTCTTCCATGTCAAGATCACTGAAGGGCCATGTCCTGCTTCCGGGCAGATGTGCTGACAGCTTCTCAGGTGTCGGCGCAGAAGCCCGGTGTGGCTTCCATCCAGGGTGGTGTGTGCACCTTTGACCTTCTCCATCCCAATCTTGGCCTCATTCCTGGATTCAACATGGCAGCCAAAGGAGGAAATTCAGGAACGGCTGGCATCTTTTTCGCACCAGGACCAGTTCTGTGACTATGAACTTGAGACCCCTGGTATCCAATATCACAGGTTACTGACCATGAACACAGGTTACTGACCATGACAGTCTGGTCTGAGCAGTGCCGGAGAGTCAGCTCCTCTGGACATTGGATTCAAGAGTGTGTGCGTCCTTCTTTATAGCATCTCTGTTAATTAACAGAATCTACTCTTGTATAATATGTTATGAGATTGGCCTAAGTTTGTGCTACAACTTGATGTTATGAAAGTAGTCATTGAAAAGGATAGAGAACATTGATATGTTTCAAGCACTTTAGAAGCAGCCCTTTTCCTGCAACCCATTGATATACCAACGAGACAATCTAGTAGCCTGGCCACTCCGGAGAGTTCCCTGCAACGTCTGGCAGGCTGCATTGCTTTGATGCACTTCTAGTGGTCCTGGTGGTGTGTTCAAAAGTATTGTCTGCGTTCCAGTTAAAACATCCTGTAATTCAGATTTTTTTTTCTCCTTGATTCTGTGCCTCCCTTTAGAATTTGGATTTGGTAGCCGGGCATGGTGGTGCACACTTGTAATCCCAGTACTTGGGAGGCTGAGACAGGAGGATCGTAGGTTCACTGCCAGCCTCAGCTACTTAGTGAGGCCCTCCGCAACTTAGTGAGATCTTGTTTCAAAATAAAGAATAAAAAAATAGGACTGAGGGCATAGCTGGAATGCCCCTGAGTTTTATCCTCAGTACCACCAAAAAAAAAACAAAACAAAAAAAAACCTGAATTTGGGGATTAGCAGCAGGATGAAGCCATATCATCAGAAGGCCAAGGCTCCGTGAGAAATGGATGGGGAAGAGTAGCCTGTGGCTCCTCTCCTCCCTCCCTTGCCAGCCTAGACAATAAGGAGTGCGACCCTGGGGAGCAGTTACATCAGTTACACTGCCGGCCTCAGGGTGGAGCAAATGAAATGTGGCCCTGGAATTCTACCCCGTTTTGCTCCTGGGGAAGAGGGAGAGTCTTTCCAGCGTGGTGGAGCTGTGTGTTCTCCACGGCTTGCTGGGCGTTGGAGGGTCACCTGAGTGGCCTGGTGCTGTGGTTTAGATGTAGTTTGTCCCCACTAAAATTCATGTTGAAATTTGATGGCCATTTGTGGTGGGAGCGGTGAGGCCTTTAAGAACCGATTAGGTCATTCAGAGGGATTAAAGCCTTCCTTGTAGGACTGGGCTCTTTGGGGAGTTGGACTAGTCATAATGTAGTTACACAGTGAGTGAGCCCACCCCTCACGTTTTCTCTCTTCTACTTACGCTTACTGGTCCTTCCACATTCCACCATCTGTTGAAGTGGCACAAGGTCCTCATTAGAAGCCAAGCAATGGCCAGTGCCATGGCCTTGGACTTCCCAGTTTCCAGAACTGTGAGCCAAAATAAACCTTTCTATTCTTTGTAATCACCTAGTCTCTGGTATTCTGTTATAGCAACAGAAACGAAACCAAGACATCAGGGCTTGTGAGCAGAAGGGGAGACAGTAGGATCAGGTGGAAACTGTCCGTGAAGCTGCTTCATGCTGGATGGATGATGAAAAGTGTGAGGTGTTCCCCTCAACTGGGAGAAGCCAGAGCGCTGAAGATAATACCCTGACACTTGAGTGTTCAATGTCAGCTCCTAGCCCCTGGCCCCGACCAGTATCAGGCAGTATTAGGAATAATTATTCTTTCTCCTCTGAGGTATTCTCCTGCCTACAACTTAGGATCAACATTTAAAACCCTCTCTCCCCTCATCTTGGGTGAATTCTGGAGTAGAGCTCTCAACAGACTGATACGAATAGCTTTCTACTTCTAATTTCTAGGTGCAACAATTCAAATGTCACTATTTTCAAAGCTCCTGAACTCAATTTGTAATCGTTATAAATTATTGTGGTCAGTGGAGAGCAGAGCTTCAGTTAAGAAAAGATTCTCCTCCAAGGCCATCTCTATCAAAAGAGAGTCCCACAGGCGTGGTGGTGCACACTTGTAATCCCAGTACTTGGGAGGCTGAGACAGGAGGATCGGTGGCCAGTCTCAGCACCCTCGTGAGGCCCTCTGCAACTTATTGAGACCCTGTTTCTAAATAAAAAATAAAATCAGGTTAGGGGTGTAGCTCAGAGATAGTATGTCCCTGAGTTCAATCCTCAGTACCACTAAAAAAAAAAAGGAGGGGGGGAGAAAATCTGAGCCTCCCCTCCCTCCCTTGTTTTATTTATTACCACTTCTGTAAAAACCGTATTTCTTTTTTTTTTTTAATGCAGTACTGAGGATGGAACCCAGGGACATTCTACACCCCCTAGCTACACCTCCAGCCCTATTTTTTTAATCTTTAAAATAAAAAATAGAAGCCAGGCATGGTGGTGCATGCTTACAATCCCAGTACTTGGGAGGCTGAGACTGGAGGATCTGGGTTCGCTTGCAATCCCAGTACTTGGGAGGCCGAGACCAGAGGATCCGGGTTCGCGGCCAGCCTCAGCTACTTAGTGAGACTCTCTGCACTAAAATAAAGAATAAAATAAAGAATAAAAAATAGGACTGGGGGTGTAGCTTGGAGGTAGAATGCCCCTGGGTTCAATCCCCATACCACAAAAATAAAAAATAGGCTTTGAGCATTTGCAGAGAGAATGCTTAATCTTCCTGTAGTTTTGTGTGTGTGTGTGTGTGTGTGTGTGTGTGTGTGTGTGTGTGTGTGTGTGTACTGGGGATTGAACCCAGGGGCATTCTACTTCTGAGCTATACCCTTGGCCCTATTTTGTTCTTTATTTTGAACAGGTTTTCACTAAGAAGCGGAAGGCCTTGCTTTGTTAATGAGGCTGTCCTCAAACCTGCGACCCTCCTGTCTCAGCCTCCCAAGTACTGGGATTACAAGTGTGCGCCACTATGCCCAGCCCTGTAGTTCTTTTCCAACAGTTTGCTCATGAACATGAAGATGGCTTTAAGTTCTTTTAACTTGACCTGGTAGCTTTACCATAATTCTGGGTTTTTTTGTTTTTTGTTTTTTTTTCTAAGTGGATTGCTAGTGAGAGGAGGGCTGGGGTCTCAGGAGACTGCTAGTGAGTCCTTTTGTTGAAGGAGAGATCTAGGAGGCACCGCACACTGGTGTGTTGAGCTGGCTGTGATTTCCACCAGATCCTAAGGTGGGGATGGAGGGAGGATCTTTCCCCCATAGGTGTCTTGAGGACAGTGTATAAAGGTGAGCACTGAGACCCAGTCTTGAGCTCACTTCTAGATCAGAACTCAAAATAGAAGGATTGCTCAGGCATGGAACATAGCTCCCCTCGGGCTGGGGTTACGTGTGTGTGTGTGTGTGTGTGTGTGTGTGTGTGTGTGTGTGTGTTCGCACCTGCCTGCCTGCCCATAGTTTCTGTTTATGCTGACTGTACAACAGGCTCCTCCCCACATGTCCTTCCATTCCATGATTCTGCCTGGTAGGGAGGTCAAGGGTTACTGGGCCCATTTTAGAATGGAGAAATGGGGTCAGACGGATCTGTGACTTGAACTGTGGGCCAAGTCTTCTGACGGGAAGTCTAGTTTTCTTTCTTGGCATTTGCCAGCCCTTGAGCGACTGAGCTAATTTTTACCTAGCTACTGAGCTCATTTTTTGGACAGCCTTTTTGGTTCTTGGGAAAGTCAGGCCTTTAAATTTCCAAGCAATATTGTATATATTTTAAGCGATTGCTTTCATTATTACAAATATAGTGTGCTTCTACAACTTTTCACTATAAAGTTCCTTCCTCCATCGCTACTAGAAAGAATGGCAAACAACCAGGCAAATGGATTGTTGATTACCGATTGCTTGTTGATTGCCCATTTTCCCTAATCAACCTTGGGTCCATTTTTGGACTCAGACTCAAGACCTGGAATTGCAGCTGAGGACTTAGGACCAGAGCAGCGGGAATTATCTAGAAATTTCACATGTTTGGAATGAAGTTAATTATTTTTGTGAGGCAGGATTTTGCTATGCTGTCCAGGCTGATCTTGAACTCATGAGCTTAAGCCATCCTCTTGCCTCAGCAAGTACCTGGGGTTACTGGCCTGCACCACCATGCCCAGCTTAAAATTAACATTTAAATTGAATTTTTTTTTATTTCTTTTTTTTTGTGGTACTAGAGATTGAACTCAGGGGCATTCTATCTCCAAGCTATACCCCTCGCCCTATTTTTTATTCTTTATTTTGAAACAGGGTCTCACTAAGTTGCGGAGTGCCTCACTAGGTAGTTGAGGTTGGCTGCGAACCTGGATCCTCTGGTCTCAGCCTCCCAAATGCTTGGTAGAATGCCCCTGCATTCCATCCCCAGTACTGCAAAAATAGATAAATAAATAAATAAATAAATAAAGTAAAAAAGAATTCTTAGTGCTCTCTTCCTGTTGCTAATCTCACATTCTAGGGTGTGTGTGTGTGTGTGTGTGTGTGTGTGTGTGTGTGTGTGTGTGTGTATTACTGGAGATTGAACCCAGGGGTGCTTGTCCACTGGGCTAAACCCCCCAGTCCTATTTTATTGTTTATTTTGAGACAAGGTCTTGCTCAGTTAGTGCATGATGGCCTCAAACCTGTAATCCTCAGGTCTCAGCCTCCCAAGTACTGGGATTACAAGTATGTGCCATCATGCCTGGTTTTCTAAGCCACTGGTCATTGTAGTCAACCAAATCGTATTTTAAGGACCTCTCACCCACCAGGCTCCTTGGTTAAAGCCAAATGCCTGCTCCAGGAGGGGAAGGGAAGGAGGGCAAAATATATAAGGAAAAAGACAGGTAAATTTGACTCTTCACATTTTTAAAATATGTGTGGCAATGTATAACACAAAAAAACATTTAAAAAAACATACAGTTACCATCTCTAGAAATGGTAAGTTAGAAAAATTGTTTGTAAAATATATGATGGGTAAAAATTAAAACTACAGTGATATGAAGAGGTTTTTTAAAACAATGAAAGATAATCAGACCAAGTACAGTACTGAGAAAAAGCCAATTTGCAAAGGCAGAATTACAAATGACAAGTCAACATGCATATTTGTCAGAGAAATGCAAATGAAATATTGAAACATCATCTTTCACCTACCAGATTCATCAAGATGAACAATGGTCTGCTGGTGAGAGTGTAAACTGGCAGGCATAATTTCTCCATGAAATTTCTCCAACATAAAATATACAAAGTTTTCATTCCACCAGTTTCACTTCTAGGAATTTAGCCTAAGTGATAATTGCATACATTGACACAGACTTGTGTAAGGGTAATAAACACCAAATGCACGATGCATGAATACTATCAAATAAATTATGGTACAAATTTGTAATGCAATCATTATCGACGTGCACAATGTATACAGGAAACACCATCAAAAGGATTCCTTCTCTCTGCAATGAGCGTACACACTGCTTTTTAAGTTGATTTGCTTCATTCTATCTAGCTCAGCCTCCCAAATGCTGGGATTACAAGCATGCGCCACCACGCCCATTTTACCCCAGCCCTATTTTATTTTAATTTTAAAACAGTCTCACTACTTGCTGAGGTTGTCCTTGAACCTGTGATCTTCCTGTTTCTGCCTCCCATGTTCTGGGATTACAGGTGTGCGCTGCCATGCCCAATGGCAGCTCTTAACTGTGACTCCCTCTGTCCAAGGGCACAGTGCCTTCCAGTGAAGAGTGGGCCAAAGACATGAACAGGCTCAGTTCCAAGGACCAGAGGGAGCCTGGATTGTCTTGGGATGATCGCTTGGCTTAGGATGTCACGGTGATGAACACCATGGTTGGTGAGCAACAGATGAGCTCCAGTGCCCAGATGGTTTGCATGAACCTCTTCACCATGCTGCTTTCTATCCAAAGAAGGGCAGTTCCGCCACATGTGGTGGTGCATACCTATAATCCCAGTACTTGGGAGGCAGAGACAAGAGGATCACAGGTTCAAGACCAGCCTCAGCAATGTAGTGAGAATCTCAGCAACTTAGCAAAACAAAAAAAATAAAAAGAGCTGAAGGTGTAGCTCAGAAGTAGAATGCATAGGAGCTGGGCATGGTGGCAGACACTTGTAATCCCAGCACTTGAGAGGCTGAGACAGGATCACAGGTTCACGGCCAGCCTCAGCTACTTAGTGAGGCCCTCTGCAACTTAGTGAGACCCTGTTTCCAAATAAAGAATAAAAAATAGGACTGGGGGTATAGCTTGGAGGTAGAATGCCCCTGGGTTCAATCCCCAGTACCACACACACACACACACACACACACACACACACACACAGCAGTGCCCATGAAAGAATGGTCATTATGGAGTCTAGGGAGAGGAAGTCCAAGAACAGCAGCTGACAGCGCTGCTCCTGCATCAGACAAGGAAGGTGGTGTCCGGGTCTGGCTAAGAAACCATGTCCGCACTGCATGTAGCTGTGCAAGGGAAGGAGTGTAAACAGTGTCAAACTCGAGGACTCCAACCCCAGTCCCTCCTCCTCGATTCCAAGGACACAAAGCAGCTCTCTGAGCCCAACTTGGTTCCCTCCGATCTGTGCTCATGGACATTCTTGCTAGATTTCTCATGGAAGATTAACTCATAGTCATTGGTCTGAATGTCAGTCTGGGTTGGGAGCATCTGACACAGTTCCCAGATCAGGTGGAGACGGGAGGAACCTTACAAAGGCAAATGGACCAGGCCCCATCCTGACTTCTGGAGACCCCACCTCGCTGTCTCTGTGGGTAACGCACCCCTGGTGTGGGTCAGCTGTCCCTTGGCTTCTGCAGCCAGTGCTCCCGCTCCCTCTCCTTCCACCCACAGGTTGCTGCCGCCCTAGCTTAGCTCCCTGTTAGGCTTCTGTAGAGAAGCCTCCCACACAGGGAGTGCTAGTTGTGGAGCCAGAACCCATTGTGGAGATCTGGCTGGGAGAACAGGTGAATATCGTTGAGACCAGGGCTTGCCACTAGATAAAGGAAATGAAATCCATTTCTGGAGGGTGAAGGCAGCTGGCCTCTCTTGGAGGGGCTGCATATCACCAAACAGCCTCGGGCAGTTGATTGTGTGCTTTGGGGGGCTGCCGCTGTGCCTCAGAGAGCTAACCATGTTTATTCTCCACCTGGCTCTTGACTACGGTCTGTACTGATCACACTGCACGCTTAGCTTCTCAGGACGACCAGCCAGGCCATCGTCCTCATCCTGTCTGCATCCGGGTGGCCCACCCACCATGTCCAGCTTGGTTACACAGGTCTTTGCCCTTGGTCTCTGGGGCATCACGAGTTTCCCAGAAAAGTATGGTTGGTACTACCTCTGGTCTGCTGCTGCGTGTTAGTCTGAGTTTTTGGAAAGTCTGCTAAAACATTTCCATACTGTTTAACCACTTTTATTATAAGACATCTGCTTTGCATAATTGCTTGCTTGCTTGCTTGGTCAACCACCACGCTGCTTTCTGGTAAACTGGAAGGAAAATAAGTGGTTCGAACTAAGCAACAGGAAAGAGAACTTATTCTGAACAGGTACTTTCCAAGTGAAACAAGAACCCAAGGAGAGGATACCCGGCTGTACTAAATTTTCAGGTGTTTGCCAACTGAGAAGCTCCCAAATCCTCTGATCTCAGTGAATTCCTAACCTAGTCCCAGGGAGATTCCTGGCGAATGGCGTTATGAATATGGTGAAAGTCACTAGAGTTACTTTGTCATTTTCCACTGTTTTTATAAGATGCCTAGTGAATACTTGGAGTGAAAAGAAGCTTGCTTTACAATCATTCAGAACATGGACGGATGGGATTTGATGCACAGCAAAAGCTTCAGTTCGCTTGAGTGGCATTGTATTTTGTATTGTATTGTGATGCTCCAGACTTGATATTTATGCTTCATGCTCCGAGACCAAAGTGTGCAGATTATTGTTATTCCCAGGAATAAGCTCGCTGAATCGTTATAGTTTTCTGTTTAACTTCCATCTTCCTGAATGCTGTGGTCCAATTGGCTGGTAGTTGCTCTGAGTTAGTACTTGAGCTCGCCTGTTTGGAGAAGTAAATTATTGGCAGCCCTCCATTTTACTGCCGAGCATATTTAATTTAATAGTTAATTTATCTTTTATTTTTGTGGTACTGGGGATTGAACCCACGGCCTTTCACATGCTAGGCAAGTACTCTTGCATTGAGCTTTATCTCCAGCCCTATACTGCCAAGTCTATAGCCTTGGGGGCAACTTCAAATTAGTGGGGTTAACGGGACATGATGATGCATGCCTGTAATCCCAGTACTTGGGAGACAGAGACAGAAAGATAGCAGGTTTGAGGGAAGTCTTAGTAATATAGCAAGACTCTCAGCAACCTTGTGAGTCTCTACTTCCAAAAAATAAAAAAAAGGACAGGTGGTAGAGCTTGGAGGTAGAATGTCCCTGGGTTCTATCCCTAATACTACCACCCCCAAATAATGGAGTTATTAGGGAAGTGTGAAAATATCTAACAATTTTGAGAAAGCATGTTTGCAATAAATATGGTTAACAAAGAGTTAATAGGTTCCGTAAAATTCTTACACATCAATAAGATGAATTGTCAGATCTTCCTGCAGGAGAAAAGGTGATGATCTTATAATTCACAACAATCTACTGATATTTTTCTCTGGTAGCTACATTTTCCCTAGTTTTATTGAGATATGCTTGACAAATAAAATGTGCACATATTTACCTTACACAAGGAGGTGATTTGATGCACGTACACATTGTGAAACAACTATTGTTATCAAGCTAACTAAAATACGAATTGTCCCACACAGCCACCCCCTTCTGTGTGTGTGGTGAGAACACTCAAGATCGACTCTCGCCGCCAGTTTCAAGTCTATGATACCTTATGGCTAATGGGAGTCACTGTTGGACCCCTAGAACTCATCCTATTTTTCTCACTTCCTCGTTCCCAACCTGGTAACCCTCCTCTTCTACTATGTTTCTACAAGTTCAACCTTTTTCAATTCCACACACAATTGATACCACCTGGTACTTTTCATTGGGTATCTGGCTTATTTCACTTAGCCTAAATGTTCTCCAGGTTAATCTAAGCTGGATGGCAGGATTTCCTTCTTTATTTTTTTAAAATGTGTGCGTGTGTGTGTGTGTGTGTGTGTGTGTGTGTGTGTTTGGTCTATCCATTCATCTGTTGACAGCACTCAGGCTGTTTCTATATCTTGCCGATAATATAAGCAATACTGCAATGAACATGGTTGGGGGGGCGGATACCCCTTTGACATACTGATTTCATTTTCTTTGAACATATACCCAGAAGTAGGATTGCTGGATTATACTGTAGTCCTATTTTTAGCTTTCTAAGGAATTTCCACACTGTTTTCTATAAGGGTTTTCAGAATTTGCATTCTTGCCAATGGTGAAGAAGCATTCTCTTTTTTCCATGTCCTTGCTGATGCTTATTTCGGAGTTTTTGATAATAGCCATCCTAACAGGTGTGAGGTGCTATCTCATCATGATTCTGGGTTTCATTTCCCTGATGATTAGTGATATTGAGCACTTTTTTATACACTTATTGGCCATTTGTATGTATTTTATGAAAAAAAGTCTATTCAGATCTTTTCCTCATTTAAAAAATAAAATTTTTCTATTGAATTGTACAAGTTCTTGATTGAGGGACTAGAGAGCAACGATCTAATGTAAGGGAGATATTGCCGAAGTAAAAATAAAGATTGCATTGGTGTGTTGGGTTGGCTGCATGTTGGAGTGGTGTGGGAAAGTAGGTACAGGAAGGGGAAGACTTTCTTATTAAGCCTTTCAACATAACCTTTAAAAGAGAAGCCGGGCGTGGTGGTGCACGCTTGTAATCCCAGCATTTGGGAGGCTGAGTCCGGAGGATCCGGGTTCACGGCCAGCCTCAACTACCTAGTGAGGCACTCCGCAACTTAGTGAGACTCAGTTTCAAAATAAAGAATAAAAAATAGGGCTGGGGGTATAGCTCAGAGGTAGAATGCCCCTGAGTTCAATCCCTGGTACCGCAAAAAAAAAAGAGAACATCTAGACAAATTGTGAGTCCAATTGTTAACAAGGACTTAGAGGCTGCTTTTATTAAAAACAGTGACTCTTTGAGAGGCTGAGACAGGAGGATCTCAGGTATGTTGCCAGCCTCAGCTACTTAGTGAGGCCCTCCACAATTTAGTGAGACTCTGTTTCAAAATAAAGAATAAAAAATAGGACTGGGGGCGGGGGTTGTAGCTCAGAGGTAGAATGCCCTGGGCTCAATCCCCAGTACCACAAAAATAAAACAAAACGCAGTGACTCTTCATCTGGGCCTACAAATGTGAAAACTTGGCATGTCTGCCTCTGTTTTGCACCTGCCTCATTTGCTCTTGGCAGTAACCTTGGATTCCAGAAACAGATCTGATTGATAAACACCTTGTGATGAGTCAAAACCATTCCCCCAGGCAATAGCAAATTTTTTTGCAGTACTAGGGATTGAATCCAGGGGCATTCTACCTCTGAGCTACACCCCCAGTCCTATTTTGAAACAAGGTTCACTAAGTTGCCGAGGGCCTCACTAAATAGCCCAGGCTGGCTGCAAACCCGGATCCTCCGGTCTCAGCCTCCCAAGAACTGGGATTACAAGCGTGTGCCACCATGCCCGGCATCAGCAGATTTCTTATTGCCACCATGTGTTATCTACTTATCTGTTGATGGACACATAGGTTGGTTTCATAACTTGGCTATTATGAATTGTGCTGCTATAAACATAATTATGGACTTGTTGCTGTACTATTCTGAATTTAATTCCTTTGGAAAAATACCAAGGAAGAGTTTTGTTGTTGTTGTTTCCTGGTACTGGAGATTAAGCCTAGGGACATTCATTCTACCTCTGATCTACACCCCCAGCGCTATTTTTTATTTTGAAACAGGGTCTCACTGCATTGCTAAGAGCCTCTCCAAGTTGCTGAGGCTGGCTTCCAATCTGCAATCCTTCTGTCTCTGCCTCCCAAGTACTGAGATTACAGGCCTGTGTCACCAGGCTTGGCTCCAAGGAAGAGTTTTAAATATTAGAATAAAGAAGATAAAATTTATCATTATTTGCAAAAAATAGAAAATTTTAAGAGATTCAGTTGAAAAAGAAAAGAATGTTATGGTTTAGATCTTAAATACTGAAGGTTCCCAAAGGCCCATATACTAAAGACTTGTTTGCCAGCCTGCAGTGCTACTGGGAGGTGGTAGAACCTTTAAGAGATGGTGCCTAATATAAGGAAGATAGGTCGGTGGGGGCGTGTCTTTACAGGGTATATTGGGAACCCCAGTCCCTTCTCCTCTCTCTTTGCTTCCTGTCTGCTATGAGATGAGCAACTTTGCTCCACCACACTCCCCACCATAATGCTCTGCCTTGCCACAGATCCAAAAACAATGGAGCCAACAAGTCAGAGACTGAAACCTCTGGCAGTGAGCTAAGAAACCTTTTGTCCTTTTAAATTGATTTTCTCAGGTGTTTTGTCCCAGCAACAGAAAGCTGACTAACAAGAAATTTGGTTCTGAGAAGTGGGGTCATTGCTGTGGCTGTCACTGATGATGTGGTTCAGAAGCCTTTGGGATTGCAGAAGAATTTGGAAAATCAGGGTAGAGAAAGTCTAGAATGTTGCAAATAGAGCTTAATGGGTTGTCATGGTGGGGGCTCCAAAGACCAGACTGATGATAAGAATGCAGAGAATAAAGGCCAGGCTCATGAGGTTTCAGATGAAAATAAGACTCTGTTGGGAATTGGGCTAGAAAGCCACTCATTGTATTCCGGCAAAGAACTTGCCTACATTTTGCCTCTACCCTGAGACTCTGTGGGAGGCTGAGTTTAAAGATGAAATTAATCTGGTGGAGTTAATTTCAGAGATGACCAATGACAGTTGATCTACTATTACCTACTATTCATTTTAAAGAGTCTCTTACTCTTAGTTTATTTGACCTATAGTTATTTAACACTAACACTATGTGAAACACTGGTAGTAAAAAATATGATCTTCAAAATTAAAAAATAAATGATAGACTAAGGAAGCTATTAGTAAAACATATAGTAGAGATGAAACCCCCTTAACATCTAAGGAACTCCTACAAATGGATAGAGAAAGTCCAAGAAACTTTATTTAAAAATGGGCAAGGGACATGACTAGACAATTGATAGAAAACAACATACAACTAGCCAATAAATGTGCAAGACAGGAGAGTACAAATTAAAGCAATTATGAAATTCTTTACTTCCCAGATTGACAAAGTGTAGAAGAGCTCTGGTGATGTGGTAGGGGTATGAATTGTTATAGTCTTTAGGAATGCAATTTAGCTACATCTGTTAAAACTAAAAATAAACTTATCTTTGGCCTTGAAATCTCACTCTTGGAGTTGGTTATGGTGGTACATGCCTGTAACTGTAGTACTTGGGAGACTGAGACTAGAGGATTGCAGGCTTGAGGACAGCTTCACAAACTTAGCGATGATCTCAGCAACCTAGTAAAAGCCTGTTTCCAAATAAGAAACAGGGAGAGTCTAACTTGGAGGTAGAATGGTAGAATGCCCCTGGATCCTATCCCCAGCAACACACACACACACACACACGAAAGAAAGAAAGAAAGAAAGAAAGAAAGAAAGAAAGAAAGAAAGAAAGAAAGAAAGAAGAAATCATACTCTTGGTAATTACCATCAAGAAAATAATGACACCATTCTGTAAGTGGGTATGTACAAGGATTTTACTGCAGTTTTGCTTGATTTAAAGGCCAGAGGGAAAGGGCAAGGTCTGTCACTTTGATTGGGGAGTATGGGTCCAGCGACAAATCTCACAGAGAACATATCTTTTCTGCATGGATCCTCATCTTATCAGTTGTTACTTGGTTCCTCTTTGTCCTTGCTGCTGCTGCTTTTATTGCATGTTGGTTTGTCAAATAGTGATAGGAGCCGGGCGTGGTGGCGCACGCTTGTAATCCCAGCATTCGGGAGGCTGAGACCGGAGGATCCGGGTTCGCGGCCAGCCTCAGCTAACTAGTGAGGCCCTCCGCAACTTAGTGAGACTCGGTTTCAAAATAAAGAATAAGCCGGGCATGGTGGCACACGCTTGTAATCCCAGCATTTGGGAGGCTGAGACCGGAGGATCCAGGTTCAAGGCCAGCCTCAGCTACCTAGTGAGGCACTCCACAACTTAGTGAGACCCTGCCTCAAAATAAAGAATAAAAAATAGGGCTGGGGCTGTAGCTCAGAGGTAGAATGCCCCTGAGTTAAATCCCAAGTACCACAAAAAAAAATATATATAGTGATAGGTGCCGGGCGTGGTGGTGCAAACCTGTAATTCCAGTACTTGGGAGACTGAGATAGGGGGATTGCATGTCTGAGGCCAGCCTCAGCCACTCAGTGAAACCCTCAGCAACTTAGGGAGACCCTATTTCAAAACAAAAAGCAAAATAAGGCTGAGGGTGTAGCTCTGAGGTAGAATGCCCCTGAATTCAATTCTCAGTTCCCGAAAACAAACAAAAAAATAGTGACAGGAATATTTTAAGTCTCACTTTTATAATTTTCCTGTTATTTTTCAATAGCTCTTACTATATATATCTATATGTCATATTATTTAAATGGATAAAAGATGATATCTATCATATATCAATGACAAATTATATGCCTTTTTCAAATTTATTTTTGCTTGAATTCCACTTTATCTAAAATAATAACCATATTTCCCACTTTCTTTTTAATTTACATTTGCCTCATATTCCTTTGTTCATCTTTTTACTCTTCTGTGCCACTTCATGTTTTAATTTCTATTTATGGTTTCTTCTAAGATTTTTATTTTTTTGTGTGTGTATGCTACTGGGGATTGAAACCAGGGGTGTTCTACCTCTGAGTTATACACCAGCACTATTTTTTTTTCTTCATTTTGAAGCAGGGTCTCACTAAGTTGTGGAGGGCCTCACTAAGTAGCTGAGGCTGGCCACGAACCTGCGATCCTCCTGTCTCAGCCTCCCAAGTACTGAGATTACAGTTGTGCGCCACCACACCTTTTTTTTTTTTTTTTTTTTTTGCAGTACTGGGGATTGAACTCAGGGGCATTCTACCTTGGAGCTATACCCCCAGCCCTATTTTTTATTCTTTATTTTGAAACCAAGTCTCACTAAGTTGCGGAGCGCCTCACTAGGTAGCTGAGGCTGACCTCGAACCTGGATCCTCCGGTCTCAGCCTCCTAAATGCTGGGATTAAAAGTGTGCGCCACCACGCCCGGCTCTGGCTATTTTTTATCATTCTCATCATCCACATGAGAGGACTAATGAACTTCCAGGATCGGTTCTGCCAGAGCCCAACAGAGCTGGCATAACACTGGCTGCTCTCCCCTCTCCTAGAGCAACTTTCTGCTCACAATTTCCCCACAGACCAAACGCTTGCTGTTGCAATGGGACAGTCACAGATCTATTGAGGAAAAGTAAGTTTCCTATCACAGAGCAGAAGCGGATTCACTCGTTCCCATTATATCACGGCAGGGTCAAGTCTTTACCACCCCGAGAGAGAGAGTTTTCCCTGCAGAGAACTCTTCCCCCTAATCTCTCCACGGCTCCCACTGCCTTCTCCAGCCTCTCTGAAGTCTCCACATTCCTCATCCTCGCTTCTTCGGTTTTCTTGGAAAGCACAACCTTGTTCCAGGGGAGGTAGATGTTGTATCCTGCTGGATCTTCACAATGCAACTTGAACATCACCCAAAGGCTAGAGTGGACAGCCTCGGGTCAGACCGCGCTGGCTCAAAGAGAAGGGGCGCTGCCGGGCGTGGTGGAGCACGCTTGTAATCCTAGTGCTTGGGAGGCTGAGACAGGAGGATCCGGGTTCGTGGCCAACCTCGGCTACTTAGTGAGGCCCTCTGCAACTTAGTGAGACCCTGTGTCAAAATAATGAATAAAAAATAGGGCTAGGGATTTAGCTCAGAGGTAGAATGCCCCTGGGAAAATGAGAGAGAGAGAGAGAGAGAGAGAGAGAGAGAGAGAGAGAGAGAGAGAGAGAAAGAGAAAGGAAGGAAGGAAGGAAGGAAGGAAGGAAGGAAGAAAGAAAGAAAGAAAGAAAGAAAGAAAGAAAGAAAGAAAGAAAGAAAGGAAGGAAGGAAGAAAGAGGTACTGCCCATCAATGTGGATAAGTGATGATAAGTTCTCTTCTCGGTTAATTTTCCCTACAAGTAGAGCTGCAGCTGATTCAGTCTCACAAATTATCTAAGCATGATGTCACTTGATTACCTGGATGAGGGGTCAGTAAACTTTTTTCTGGAAAGAACCAGATAATAAGTATTTTGGTCTCTGACCAGGCAGTCCGTTGTAAGCCCTCAATTCTGCTATGTCATACAAAAAGTGGCCACAGATAATATCTGCATGATTGGCTGAGGCTGGGTCCCAGTGACTTTACTTATGGACACAGAAATGTAAATTTCATATCACATTTCAAATGTGGGTTTCATTTAAAAGTCATGAAACATGAATCTGACCAGCTGTCAAGCATCCCAGCACTATAGATCAAATGATATTTCTTTTCGTGGGAAATTTGTAGTGCCTTTTTTTAAAGTCATATATTGAGTTGTTATCTATACTAGAATCTTGTTTCTGGGCTAATTCTTTTTTTCTGTTAATTGCTGTTTAGTCGTGTGTGTGACACTTTGACTTTATTCCTGTGGTTATATATTTTAATAAAGAGTAGAGCTAGTGTCCCCTTTTGTGCTTTTATCTTTCAAAATTGTTTGGGTATCCATGGCAGAATTAAAGCTCAATTCCTCCTATATTCATCCAAGTCTACATTCTGTGTGTGTGTGTGTGTGTGTGTGTGTGTGTGTGTGTGTATGTGTGTGTGGTTTGTGTGTGGTGGTGGTGGTGTTAGGGGTCAAATCCAGGGGCATTCTACCTTTGGGATATACCCCTACCCTATTTTACTTCTTATTTGGGAAACAAGGTCTCACAAAGTTGCTGAGAGCCTCACTAAGTTGCTGAAGCTGGCTTTGAACCTACATCGGCTTGTCTCAGCTTCCCAAGTACTGGGATTACAGGTGTGCACCACCACACCTGGCTCGCTTTCTCCTCTTCATTAGAGTCTGAAAAGCCTTTGCTAGGCTTTGCTGATAAAAAGGTCTAATTGCAATGACTGCTTCATTTTTCTCTCTTCCTTTTTTTTTTTTTTTTTTGTGGTGCTTAGAATTGAACCCAGGAGGCATTCTACCTCTGAGCTATACCCCCAGCCCTATTTTTTGCTTCTTATTTGAAGACAGGGTCCCACTAAATTGTTGAGAGTCTGGCTAAGTTGCTGAAGCTTGCTTCAAACCTGTGATCCTCCTGTCTCAGCTTCCCAAGTACGGGATTACAGGTATGTGCCACCACGTCCTACTTCTCTTCCTATCTTAAAAGCAGATATGTGGTAGCCATCTTGAACTTACGATCATATTGTCAAGTTAAAAATAAATAAATAAAAGACAACCTAAGTAAATTAAGCAAGAGGGCTTATTAAGTGTATTAAGTAAATTAAGCAAGAGGGCTTATTAAGTGTATTTTCTCTATAACTATGGGGAAAATTAGGCAAACACTGGCCACATTTTCAAGAGTGGGTTTCATCTATTCATTTATTAACAAGGTTTGGTTGAATCTTTTGTGTGTGTGGTACTTGGGCATTCTACCAGGGGCGTTCTACCTCTAAGCTACAATCCCAGCCTGTATTTATTTGTTTGTTTATTGTGGTACTGGGGATGGAACCCAGGGGCATTCTACCTCTGAGCTATACCCCCAGCCCTATTTTTTATTCTTTATTTTGAAACAAGGTCTCACTAAGTTGCAGAGGGTCTCATGAACTAGCTGAGACTGACTGCGAACCCAGATCCTCCCATCTCAGCCTCCCATGTACTGAGATT
Source organism: Graphiurus murinus (assembly GCA_004027655.1). Taxonomy (NCBI): domain Eukaryota; kingdom Metazoa; phylum Chordata; class Mammalia; order Rodentia; family Gliridae; genus Graphiurus; species Graphiurus murinus. Next base: position 18,645 of record PVLC010024002.1, read on the forward strand.
ACAAGCGTGCGCCACCACACCTAGCTTCCTTTTTTATTTTGAAATAGGGTCTTTCTAAGTTGTGGAGGCCTGGCTGTGAACCTGTGATCCTCCTGTCTCAGCCTCCAAGTACTGGGATTACAAGCATGCACCACCACGCCCAGCTGGTTGAATTTCTCATGTGTAGGAGTTAAAAAAAAAAAAAAATCATCTCATTGTCAAAGGCTAAGGAGTGCACAGATAAAGAGAAAGAAATAGATCTGGAAGACAGTTTCTATTTTCCAGCGGAGAGAACAATAAGGGTCAAGCCTGGGCGTAGATACCCCTCTGTGGACTCTTTACGAGCGCAATTTCCCAGCACACATTGTTCGTGTTTCCTACTTTTGCATGCAAACCTCGACCTCTGAGGATAACTTTTCCTCTCTCAAGTAGTCTTGTGTGGGGGACATTTTCCAGTCAGCCTGGCTCCCTGACCGGGAGGGAGCGTGTGGCTCTAGGGACCATGCTTGAAGCCAGTCCATGTCACCTTGGGGGCCGGAGAGAAACCAAGGGTACAATGATGCCTGGATACCAGGCGCTACTGAGCGTGTGTTCTGAGATTAGGAGGGACGGGCCCATTTAGGCTGGAGCGTGTTGAAGATCTTCATGACAAAGGTGACATCGACCTTGGAGTTTTGACTGAAGTTCCACAGAGTTCAAGCTAGTCATTCAAAGCATAAGTAAAACAGGCTTTTGTGAGGGAAGCAGAGATGGCCTAGTGGGTTTTCTTTGCCCAGGAACACAGTATTAGGAGTCCTTCTGAAGTGGGCTGCGGTGATTAGCAAAGTTGCTTCCAAGCCAAGACTATGAATCACCCTTGATGGAGCTATAGCCTGTACTAAGGAAGGCCGAGGAGGGCTGGGAAAGCTGATTTGTGTACTTCCCTTCTTTGTGGAATAGCTGAGGAAATACAAAACCCTGAGGTGTGGAGGAAAGGTGTGACCTCAAATGCTCAGAATATTGAGGGCTGAGCTCGCTCCCAGGCAGGGTGACTTACTGAGCTCTTGGCCTTGGTTTCTTTGTAAGTTACTCAGCGCTCCAAGCAGGTGGTTCCCTTGCTGCAAGTTTCAAAGAAGAAGTAGTCCAGACCACTTCCCTTCCTGACATTTCCTCCCTTGACCCGGAGGGATCTGTGTAGGAAAGGGGCTGGTAATGTGGCTTTGAAGGGGTAAAGGTCTCGGTAATGAGAAAGCTAAGATTGTTCATGAAGGTAAGAAATGGATATCGATGATTTTTGTAAATAACCAGGTTCTATAGCCAGGCATGGTGGTCCACGTCTGTACTCCTAGTACTTGGGAAGCTGAGATAGAAGGATCACAGGTTTGAGGCAAGCCTTGGCAACTTAACAACTTACTGAGAACCTGTTTCAAAATACAAAGATCAAAAGGACTTGGACTGGGCGTGGTGGCACACACTTGTAATCCCAGTACTTGTGAGGCTAAGACAGGAGGATCACAGGTTGGCAGCCAGCCTCAGCTACTTAGTGAGGCCCTCCATAACTTAGTGAAACCCTGTTTCAAAATAAAAGAATTTAAAAAATAGGGCTGGGTGTATAGCTTGGAGGTAGATGCCTCTAGGTTTGATCCCTAGTAACACACACACACACACACACACACACACACACACACAAAAGCTGGACTGTAGCTCAGAGGAAAAATGGCCATGGACTCAATCCCCAGTACCAAAATGATAAATGATGATGATGATGATGATGATGATGATGATGATGATGATAAAACTCTGTGGTCCACCCTCCACAGAACCTCAGGAGGATGGCAGGACCAATGATTGCACGTTGACACTAGGAAGATCTTTCTGGACTCTGGATACCGAAGTTCTCAGCTCTGGCAGAGATAGCTATGTGGACACCAGAACACTCAACTTCAAGAATCTATATAAAGCTGGGTGTGATGGCACATGCCTGTAATTCCAGTTCTTGGGAGGCTGAGATAGAAGGATCACAGGTTCAAAGCCAACCTCAGCTAGTGAAGCTCTCAGCAACCTAGCAAGACCTTGTTTCCAAATAAGAAATAAAATCGGGCTGGGGGTGTAGCTTGCAGGTAGAATACCTCTGGGTTCAATCTCCAGTACCCTCCCCCCCCCAAAAAAGAAGAAAACTTGGCCTATAGGCATCTTATAAGTGGAAACTATGTAAGTAACCATGGAAACCATGTTACCTCATAGATCATACCCGTCCTGTCCTGTTTTTATGACTTATGAGCTAAGAATGATGGTGATGATTAAAAAAAAATTTTTTTTATATGGCTAAAGATGGAACCCAGGGCCTCACACATGCTAAGCAAATGCTCTATCACTGAGCTACATCCCCAACGCTACATTTTTAAACATTTTTTGGGAAAAAAGAATACTAATATTTTATGACATGTGCAATGATATGAAATTCAAACTTCAGTATCCATCAGTAAAGTCTTCACGGAACATAGTCAAGCTCACTCATTTACCTGTTGTCCATGGCTGCTTTCAAGAAACAATGGCAGAGTTGAGTAGTTGGGACCGAGAGCTGCCTTGTCTTGTCTGCAAAGCCTGCGGTATTCACTTTACAGAGGCACTTACATAATCACTGAAGCTTACACGCATGGCAGCTACATTAGGGGAGAGATAAAGATCTGGCTTTGCAAAAACCCCTCTGCTCCAGGCCTTTCTTTTGCTCCTGAGGGTCATGGCTGGTCTTGAGAATTGATACCATTCCTCTGCACCCTCCCTCAGCAATCTCGCCCCATATCATGGTCAGAGGAGCATACCTGTAGTGGAAAGAACTGGGAAGATGGGAGGGGAGAGTTTTAGTGGGATAGTGTGGGAGAGGCCCCAAACGAGGGTGATGAGCTGAGTGGATGAAGGCTTCAGCTGATGCATGCCCCACGTGCCCACGTGCCCACGTGCCCAGCCCTGTCTGACATCCAGTCATCAGGCTGATAACTTTGACTCTACAGGAGGAAACGTGATGATTTCCTCTCTGCTGACTTCCGTGTAATCTCATTGGAAGTCGAGCCAACTCTCCTGGAGAGGCCGGACACAGCTCAGGATGTGTCTCCTGCAGAGTCAGGGTAATTTATGATTCTCAACCCTCCAGATTTATTTGCTTTTAAAAACAAATATTGTTTGCACTTCCTGAGGAATGTGCTCTGCATGCTCCCTCTGGTCCCTTCCTCCATCCGCTGAGCTGGCCCCCCTCTCTGAGCCTGTTCCATCTGGGGGATGCCACCCCTGTCAGGTGGGCTGCTGGGAGCAGAGTTTGGCAGTCAGGAATCTTGTTTGCTGGCTCTTGCTCTAATCCTGCTTTTCTGCTCATTACTGTCCCTCTTACACAATGAAAGACTCTCAAAAAGAGACTTTGTCTGCTCGTAGGACAGCTGTGAGGAGGTCCCTGAGGGAGGTGTCAACAGGAACCAGGCTGGCTCTGCACCAGTTACTTGACATTTTTTCTTTTTTCAGTACTGGGGATTGAACTCAGGGGCATTCTACCTCCAAGCTACACCCCGAGCCCTATTTTTTATTCTTTGTTTTGAAACAGGGTCTTACCAAGTTACAGAGGGCCTAAGTATCTGGGGCTGGCTGTGAAGCTGTGATCTTCCTGTCTCAGCCTCCCAAGTACTGGGATTACAAGCGTGTGCCCCCACACTCGGAAATAGGAAGTCATGTTGATGTGAGGACAGGCTGGTCGGAGGAGGAGGCCAATGTTCCCCTGGAACTCCAGCCTGCACTGCCCACCTGCCATTTTCTCCCCCTGCCCATACACACCTTCTCTACCTGGGGCCTCCCTGCTCTCAGACATGCTTGACGGCTGTCTGCCTGGTAGAGTCTCCCCCGAGACTCTCAGGGCTGGGGCAGATGAACCTTTGGAAGTTCTATATCCTGGATCCATCCTCCGCCTTCTGAAGGACTATCGTATGTGGTTATCCTCTATCTTACCTCTTTTTTTTTTTTTTTTTTGCAGTACTGGGGATTGAACTCAGGGGCATTCTACCTCTGAGCTACACCCCCAACCCTATTTTTTATTCTTTATTTTGAAACAGGGTCTCCCTAAGTTGCAGAGGGCCTCACTAGGTGGCTGAGGCTGGCCGCGAACCCCGATCCTCTGGTCTCAGCCTCCCAAATGCTGGGATTACAAGTGTGTGCCACCACACCTGGCTTCTCTCTTGCCTCCTAATCACTCTTTTATGGCAAACTTCCTGTTCATATGAAAACACGTTCTTTTCTTCCACATCCCAAATCCCAAAACAAGTATAGAAAAAAACAACAACAAGCGGGGCGTGGTGGCGCACGCTTGTAATCCCAGCATTTGGGAGGCTGAGACCAGAGGATCTGGGTTCACGGCCAGCCTCAGCTACCTAGTGAGGCACTCCGCAACTTAGTGAGACCTGGTTTCAAAATAAAGAATAAAAAATAGGGCTGGGGGTATAGCTCAGAGGTAGAATGCCCCTGAGTTTAATCCCCAGTACCGAAAACAAACAAACAAACAAACAAAAAACACACACACAAAGAAAACCCAAGAAAAACACAAATAAACAACCTCCCTCAGACCTCTTTAGATACAACTCATTTTCTCTACTCTTCTTTACAGCTAAATCTCTGGAGAATTGATTGTCCTCCCATCCCTGCCTCCCCCCATCCCCTAGTCCACCTGCGACCTACAGCAATTGGGTTTTCAGCTGAGCATCTCACTGCTGGAACTAACCCTTATGTTGTAGTCAGCTTTTTGTCCCTGTGACCAGAATATGGAACAAGAACAGTTCAGAGGAGGAAAGGTTTCCTTGGGCTCAAGTTTTAGGGGCCCAGTCCAAGGTCAGCAGGCTCCAAGACAGAAACATCCTGGTGGCAGGGAGTGGCAGAAGAGAGCTGCAGCGCATGACAGCCAGGAAGCAAAGAAGAGACCAGGTACAGGTATAGTCAGTCCCCAAGGCCATCTCCCTACCCCGCCCTGTGACTGATTTCCTCCAGCTCTGCCCCACCTGCCTACAGTTACCACCCAGTAAATCCATTCAGATTATTAACCATCAGATGGATTTATCCAGGGAGGAGCTCTCCTGCTTCAGTTATTTCATCTCTGAGCCTTGCTGTGCTGCCAAACACTTGAGCTTTTGGGGGACACATTCCAGATCCAAACCACAACATCCTGTGACGCCTGCTCATTCAGTTCTTACCTTGTTTGACCTCTGTTGACTGTTTTCTTCTTGAAACATGTTGGATTATTCTGGCCACTTTTTCTTAGTCTTCTTTATCAACCTCTCCTCTATCCAGACTTGTGTTCCCGGAGCTCTGTCTCATCCTGTACTCATTCCTCAAGAAACTGCATCTAATTCTTGGGTTATAAATGACTTCAGAGAGTTTCTTCATGGAAAAGGATCATTGTAGTATTGGGGCCATTGGCTCTGGTGTGTAAGGCCAGGTGGGGTCAGGATAGGACCAGGGAAGAAGGAAACGGCTTTCAAGCCTTGGGAATCACTGAGAAGCAGCCCAATCACACAGCTTTCCTCCTGTGAGAATGTCACTTATTGGGGCCATATGATGAGGATGTTCTTGTCCTGGATCCTTTCTTGGCTTTGGGATTCCCAGATCAGGACCACTTAGGTGGGTTAGCCTTGGCTCTCAAGAGTGCATTATCTAGCTGGGCATGGTGGTGCATTCCTGTAATCCCAGTACCTAGAAGGCTGAGACAGGAAGATTGCAGGCTTGTGGCCAGCCTCAGCAATTTAGTGAGACTCCATTTAAAAATAAGAAATAAAATGGCTTCTGGAGATATAGCTCAGAGATAGAGTGCTCCTGAGTTCAATTCCTAGTAAAACACACACACACACACACACACACACACACACACACACAAACACACGAGTACATTATCTGGTTAGGCACGGTGATACACACTTGTAATCTCAGTACTTAGAGAGCTGAGTCAGGAGGATTGCAGTTTTGAAGCCAGTCTTAGCAATTTAGTCAAATCCTATCTCAAAATAAAAAGGACTAGTGGTATAACTCAGAGGTAGAATGCAGTTGGGCGGATGGTGCATGCTTGTAATCCCAGTACTTGGGAGGCTGAGACAGGAGGATCACAGGTTTGAGGACAGTCTCAGCAAGTTGTGAGACTCTCATCAACCTAGCAAGAACCTGTTTCCAAATAACAGGGTGTAGCTCAGAGGTAGAATGACCCTGAGTTTAACCCCCAGTGCCACACTTACACACACACACACACACACACACACACACACACACACACAAAGTGATTTCGCTTATATGAAATATTCAAAATAAGCAAATCTAAGCTATGTATAGTGGTGCATGCCTGTAATCCCAGTACTTGGTGGGAGACTGAGACAAGAAGATCACAGGTTTGTGGCCAGCCTCATCAACTCAGTGAGACCCTGTTTCAAAATAAAAAATAAAATAGGGTTGGGGTTGTAGTTCAGAGGTAGAATGCCCCTGGGCTCAATCCCTAGTTACCACACAGAAACATGCACACACACACACACACACACACA
>PVLC010024003.1:0-24805 GCA_004027655.1 Graphiurus murinus
CACACACATGCACAATGTGAGCAGAATGTCAGCTAACTGCAGAGGCTCTGAGACAGGAGTGTGTTTGGCATATAAAAATGAAAATCCTTCTCTCTTCAGACCAGGTGAGGCAATGGGGCAAGTCTAAATTGGTAGAGGCCAGAGGAAGGAAAGAGTTGTTTGGAGCATTTGGAGGAATTTCACCCCCACACCACCAGCTGAACCTCAGGGAACTCCAGAGTGTAGACTGCCCCTTCCACCATTACCACCATGGAAGGGAAGTGTTGAATTATATGTAGATATGGGTATCAAAGATACAATTACAGAGGTTCATCACAAAAGTGTATTTTCTCCTGTTCAAGTTTAGAAGTTAGCAGTCACATGCTAGTGCAGGAAGATTACAGTATCATCAGCATCTTCTGTTGCTTCAGGGTCAGGAGAAGGCTGTTCCACATCCAGTCCCCCATCCTAAGAAAGCTAACATTTCAAAAAAAACCCCACTTAAACTTATACAAAATACCCCTTCTTTTATTTTTTGTTTGGACACAGGGTCTTGCTAGGTTGCTGAGAGCCTCACTATATAGCTGAGGCTGTTCTTGAACCTGCGATACTCCTGTCAGTCTCCCAAGTACTGGGATTACAGGCATGCGCCACTACGACTGGCTCACAAAATACATATTAAGCTTCCATTTTCCTTCTTAGTGGTCATACTTGTGTTAACCCCCAAAGAATACGGAAATTTGTTTCTCAAAAAAAAAAAAAAAAAATGAACTCAGAACCAGGCGCAATAGCGCATGCCTATAATCCCAGCTACTTAGGAGGCTGAGGCAGGAGGATTGCAAGGTCAAGAACAGCCTGGGAAACTTAGTGAGACTTTGTCTCAAAGCTAAAAAAAAAAAAATTAAAAGCATCAAAATAAAATCAAAAGAACTGGGATGTAGCTGAGTGATAGAGTACACTGAGTTCAATACCCATTACCAAAAAGTAAATAAAATGAATTCAGAAATACTGAGGAATTATGATACAAACAACTATCATCCAAAAGTAAGTAAAGGAAAAATTACTGGTTCTAGTTAATCAGTAAGTGCCATTGGTAGACAAGGTGTGTTTTGATCTAAGATTCTTTTATACAACAGATATGGGAATTGAAACCCTTCATTATGGAACATATTTAACATCGTCATTATTCCTTTAGAAACATGAAAATGTAATAAAATAAAGATTAAGTAAAATCAATGAAATACAAAGAGGCTCTATGCACTTTACTTGGAATATAGTCCATTTAAATTGTTTAAGTGTCTAGAAGGTTACTGCAAAGATAAAATGCTACTTGGTACTTCAAAGAAAACAAATTGCATTAAATAAATATAAATATTGGAAATAAGAATCATTAATTCCACTCCTATATTTTCTTCCAGCTTCTTGTCTGATACAATCACTTGTTGCCAACTTTTTCACTTGTAATGCTCAAAAAAGGAAACTATGATCAGAATAAAGAAACGTCCTGTCAGAGAGGTTAGCAGAAGAGAAATGGTATATGATAGCATTAAAATGACTAATCTGACTTCATCTTTAGCATATTTAAAATAAAATGTATCCATTTCTAGCACACCACTGGTACACAGGTTGTCTTTCATTCTTGATTTATATATCTGTATGTCTCTATGCATGCCTGAATTCATTCTATCTAGGCATTGATTTTGCTTTCTGAATGAGATGATGAGTATAAGAAGAGGTTAAGACATATGGGTGGGATCAAAGTAAATTGCTGATCTCAATAGAGCTTATCTGTCCTAGGATCTTTGAATACTCACTCTCAAATGATCTAAATTCTAGAAAAATATTTATTATAGTGAATAAAAATGATATACATCATATTTTCTGTTAAAATCAATTTCTAGGAGCAACAATGATTTTGAATAGCTTTGAAATCTATTTCATCATTAGGAAAACATGGCTTCTTACATTCCCAAATATAAGCTTTTAGTTTCCTACATTCTAGAATAAGCAAGATTCAAGGGCAACCTATCCAATTTAACAAATGTATAATTTTGCATACTATGTCAGAAAAATAGTTCAATGTAAGGGAATAGCTATGGAATCTTCATTTATAGGAGTGCACTGAACTTCTAGTAAATGCTGTCAACCTTTTTTTTAAATAAAGAGCAAGGGAAGGAGGAAAGAAGGGAAGGAGAAAAGTAGAAGAGGAAAAGAGGTAAAAGAGAAAGGAAACCAATAAAGGAAAGATGACAAAGGAAAGTGATGGAAGGAAGGGAGAGAGAATTTGTGTGTGTGTGTGTGTGTGTGTGTGTGTGTGTGTGTGTGTGTGGTACTAGGGATTAAACCCAGGGATATTTTATCTCTGAGCTACATCCTCAGCCCTATTTTATTTATTTATTTACTTTTATTTTTATTTTTTTGAAACAGGGTCTTGCTAAGTTGCTGAGAGCCTCACTAAGTTGCTGAAGCTGGCCTTGAACCTGTGATCCTACATCACCACACCCAGCTGAGAAAAAGAAATTTTAAAGAAAAGAAAAATACGTTGTGCTAATGTGAGACGTTAACAATACAGGAACTTATGTGTGAAGTATATGGAAACTCTCCATACCATCATTACAAATTTTCTGAAAGTAAAACAGAATCGTTCTGAAGTTTATTTTTAAAATATAGGAATAAAATTCACTCTAGCTACTTCAAGAATACCACATGAATCTAGAGTTGGTCTCTAATCTGAACCACATTCAGTATTAATTTTTTAAAATGTACTAAAATTACATGTTACAAAGAATATTGCTGCTTAGTCTAACTGTTTAGAACCAGAGTCGAGGTCCTTGTAGTGGATGGTATACTTCCAGTTCCCTGGAGGCATACATCTTCAGCCAATGGGTTGGCAGTTTCTCATCAGGTTTTCATAAATGGAAGAGTGAAACAGTACCATGCTGCTCTCAGAGAATATATAGATGTCATCTTATATCCTACATGTTAAATCTGAACACTGACTGCTGTGGACATTCCTTTTGCATGTGTGGCACTGTAGATTGAACCCAGGGGTGCTCTACGATTGAGCTACATTCCCAGCCCTTTTATATTTTGAAACAAGGTCTCACTAAGTTACTAAGTGCTGTCCTTGAATTTGTGATCCTCCTATCTCAGCCTCCCAAGTACTGGGATTACAGTCTTGCTCCACCTCACCTTGAAGTGTGGACATTTTTAAGAGGGAAGCATGACTACAACTGCCTCCTATGGAGTCAGATAGATCTGTTCCCTTGGACAAATTGTTTAAACTTCATCTCTTCCCAGTTTTAAAATAAACATGGTTATAAAATTCACCTCACAGGTTCATTGTGTGATTTACATGAAATAGTGCATGGAAATCATTTAATACAGGACTTGATACTTAGGTAGATACTTGAAAAATATTAGCCAGATTTTTAATTTCTGCAAAAGTGGTCTTCACTTAGTCATGAGAACTATTTCCCAAATGTTTCTGGTTCTACCCCTTCCATTACAGGTATGTGGTAAATTTCACTTCCTGATCCTCTTTTGGCTAGGTAGGGAGTACGATTCATTCTGGCCAAAAGATTTTGAACAAAGTCAGCCGTGGAGGCACATGCCTGTAATCCCAATACTTGGGAAGTTGAGACAGGAGAATCACAGGTTCAAAGCCAGCCTTAGCAACTTAGCAAGGCCCTGAACAACTTAGTGAGACCCTTTTTCAAAACAAATTAATGATGATGATGATGATGATAATAATAATAATAATAATAATAATAATAATAATAATAATAATAATAGGCTGGGGGCTGTAGCTTGGAGGTAGAACACCCTAGGATTCAATCTCCAGCACCATATACAAAAAGATTGTGAACAAAAGTGATGTACGTCACTTCCAAGGCAATACGAGATCATGAAGAAGTCCTTCTGTCTAACAAGGGACCATTCATATTCAGGGAAATAGCTGACCACTCTACCAGCATCAGTCTCTGTGCAACATCAATGAACAAGGTTTGGATGTTGACCCACAATGCATAGCATAATAAGTAAGCCATCTGGATACTAAGCCACAAAGATTTGATAAGCATGACCTAGCCTATCCTACCTTCTCTACTTAAGAGCAGGCTTTTATGACCTATAATTTAGATTACTATTCCATGTTGAGCCTTTCATACAAACCATATCTGTTAACAGAATAACTAAAAATGCTAAGAATGCCTAGTTGAAGTACAAGAAGTAATGAGTAATTATCTGTTTTATATAAAAGTATCAAAATCCTTTAACCACTATAAAAGAAAGAAATGCTTACCCAATAAAATGTTCCATGCTACTACACAGTTTTTTCTCACCCCAAAGGATCCATTCAAACCTAATTTGATATGCATAGTTTGCCTGCCTGCCTTCCTTCCTTCCTTCCTTCTTTCCTTCCTTCTTTCCCTTCCACCCTCCCTTTCTTTCTTTCTTTCTTTTATTTTTTGTGGTAGTGTGGATTGAACCCAGGGACATTCAACCTCTGAGCTAATCCTCAGCTCTATTTTATTTTTTATTTTGAATTAGTCTCACTAAGTTATAGAAGGCTGCACTAAGTTGCTGAAGCTGACCTTGAACCTGCAATCCTTCTGTGCCGGCCTCCCAAGTACTGAGATTTCAGGCATGTGTCATCATGCCTGGCTTATAGTTTGTTTTCAAAGCAGAGTTAAATAATCAATTATTTGGAGTATAAATGTCTTTAGTTCTTGTTTTTAATTTTTGAATATTGCTAGTTAATGGCCATAATATGTTTTAATATAGCAGCCAAGTATAGTCAGTTCTTGCAAACCCAAGATTTGACACCTTTATAAGGTACGTTTGGGTAACAAGAACTTTTTAAGTTACTTTATTGACTGGAATGAGGTCATCTTTGTTGTCTTTGTTATTTTATTAAGCTTCTTCTTCCATAACAACGACATAATGAACATCATTGAGTTAACCTCCAATCCACTATTAAAATTGTAAGAGTGTGTGTGTGTGTATGTGTGTGTGTGTGTGTGTGACACAGAGAGAGAGAGAGAGAGAGAGAGAGAAAGAGTGTGTGTGTATGTGTCAAAAAGAATTCTTTTGAGGCTATATCTTTTAAAGAGAGAGAAAAATAAAAACACAGATCAAAGCAGAGTTAACTCCTCTGCTGGTTGTTATCCTTGAATGTGACCATCCATCTTCTGAGATAGGCCCCCATGACAAAAATCAGACCTGTTCCCTTAATGCCAGACCATATCTCCAAAGTTTGAAAAATCACAACTCTGTTTTACCTAATAAAGTGCTAGACCCATGAATACCTACACATGGCTTGTAATTCAAGGATCTTCACCTCCAGAGAAAGTTAAAACAATGTGAAAGGGTCCCTTGAGTTCTAACTCAATAATAATAACCAACCTCCATTGGACAATTTTTCATCTTTATCACTTCATTCAGTGCTCACAAAAGTCCCATAAGACAGGCAAGGCAAAATGTTATCTTTATTTTATAGAGAGGAAAAAAAACTGAGTTGAGATGAAATATCTGATTTCCAGAAGTCACATACCACAACTACCACAGCAGGACTACTTAGATCCTGAGTCATCTACTCAGTGTCCTCCCACAAGCACCTCTGCTTCTGATCAGGAGCAGTGTCAAAAGCATAGTTTCTGAGTTACTGGCAAAGTGGAATGTTAAAGTAAATGGGAGCAGATTTTTTTAAAGATATGTGTCCCTGAGGAAATGCCTTCGATAAAATAGAATGTTCTTCAGAGCTTCATTTCTCTGGCTTCTATTATATTTTTGCATGTTTTTCCCCCTGTGAATAATAACCAGAGAATCTCTTCATGAAGCAAGTGAGTGACCATCAGAGGAGTGGACACTTAGCGATCACACAAATCACTTAATTCGAACATTGCCTATCTTATCAAGTTATCCCAAGGAACACATTTCATATCAGTAGCATAATATCTTGCTTGGCATATGTCTTGAACACTACCTTATCTGGCTGGGCAGTCATTTATCCCATTTTATTTTAAAATTAAGTGCCTGGATTCTTTGGGTAGCCTAAGGGTACCTCCATAGAAGCTTACACATGGTAAAAAAAAAAAAAAAAAAAAAAAAAAAAAAAAAAAAAAAAAAAAAAAAAAAGACTAAAGACAAAGAAAGCACTAAATACTAAATGGCATGGGCAGGTCAAACTGCATAGTTTGGCATCACATTTAGTAAATTATAGCCAAGCAGCTTATAGTTGCATCCTAACTGTCCATTTTCCGATGGTGCTTCTGCCAAACACCAGATCACTGGGGCACTATTAAAAAGTTCAAATAGCATATTTAAATTTGAAACTACAGATCTTATTTATTTCTAGTTTTTCAGCTGGCAAACATGAAAAGCACTTTTGAGCAGTGAAAGAAGATGAAGAAATAGCTTACAGTGAATGGAAAATGTTAGGAAAGCAAAGGCTAGACAATTCTATGAGTCACTACTGAGATAGCTAAAGGGATAGGGATTCCAATCCACTCATTAAAGTGTGGGTTGAAACATTGCTTTATTTTTCAAGAATTTCCATGGGAGGCACTTGGAGGGGAAAACAGGAGGTGGTCACACTGGACTACAGCCAGAAAAGTCCTGACTCAAGAGTAGTGAGATACTGGCACAACTAGAAGACAGTACAGATGAGATTTCCAGTCTTCAATGATTTTTAAAAGACTCTATGGCACCATTTCAAAAGTGAATAGAAGCCTTCCAAAAATTTATTCTAAATGAACAAATGTAACTTCTTAATTCCTCTTAATTGACTTCTGTGTTCACAAACACAACACAGATTTAAACTCTTAGAATAAACACAACACAGATTTAAAATCTTAGACTTTCTATTTCTAATAAGGGAGAAAAATAGTCTAAGATAGGAAATAATTTTAGATTCACAGTTTTCTTTGTAGGAAGAAGTTATCTATTCTTTCAAAATACAGAAACAAAGTGAACATTTACCTTGTAGACATCAATTCAGAGTAATACCAAAATACCCATTATTGTCTCCTAGGAAAAAGGTGATTTAGGCTCTAGAGACAATCTGCAAAAATTAAAAGACTGTCACTTGCATCCCTGAGAAGTCAGGCAGTGCAAAGGACACAGAGCAAACCCTGGGTCTGTCACCTACTAGCTTAAAGTGTCCATGTCCTCTAAGAAAATAAGAGAATAATAGTGCCTAGTGTACAAATATATTGAGAATTTTAGTAAAATAATATCTGCAATGTACTTAGCACATAATAGTAGTTAAAGTTTCGAAAAAACAAAAAGCCTGAAGAATAAATATTCTTCTTGTAAGCAAATGTTATTTGCTGTTCCAATTTTGTTACTGAACAATGCGAATTAACATAGGAATAGCACAAGCACGTGAACATAAGAGCAGTGTCTTTCAAGGTGGGGAGACTGGGGGAAATGTAATGACAAGTGGAAAAGCCCTATGTGTCAGATGCCTTCCTTATTCAGGTCAACAAGTGTTGAATGGGTCCCACAGTGACCCCAGTTGTCTCAAAAGATCCCTATCCCAACCTTCAAGAAGCTACTCCTAGCCAGGCGTGGTGGTGCACGCTTGTAATCCCAGCATTTGGGAGGCTGAGACGGGAGGATCCGGGTTCCCAGCCAGCCTCAGCTACTTAGTGAGGCACTCCGCAACTTAGTGAGACGCTGTTTCAAAATAAAGAATAAAAAATAGGGCTGGGGGTATAGCTCGGAGGTAGAATGCCCCTGAGTTCAATTCCCAGTACCACAAAAAAAAAAAAAAAAAGAAGAAGAAGCTACTCCTGATTCCTGATGATGAGACAGGAGTTACACACATGAAACAAGAAAATACATGATTAAGTACAAAATTAGTTGTACCTAAATTTTTAAGGATTAAACAATGAGTAATACTAACAAACCTTGTCAAATTACAAGATTTAGAGCCAGGCACGTGTAGATCCAGCTGCAAAAATCATTCCAATTAATCTTTTTAATAGATCTCAAGATGCCATATTTTACTAGTTGGACTGAAACATATGTAAAATCCTGACTGTTTCTGGTGACTTCACTTCAGATATCTATTTTACTCATGCTTTCTAAAACTAAACAGGAAACCCTCTAACTTGAGTTTTCTCTATCTGAATTTTAAGTGTAACATTCACGTAATAATTTTTCAAACATTTCAAAGATATAAAATTAGGGGTTGAACAAACTATTCTAAGATCTGCAAAACCGAGAATTACATATGTTCAAGAGATAACGATACAGCACTGTGGAGTTCAAGAGATGTCAAGAACAGTATCTCAGAGGCAAAGATCTGAAAAGAAAGTGTGCCCCCTGCTGTTTGTGAAGTGAACAGAGGCCCAACGGCATAGGAATACACAAGTCATAAGCCAAAAAAAGAGACTTGAATTGCTTCCCTCTAATTTCCTCGACCCTGATTCCAGCACGCTGTAACAAGTTTATGACTATGAATATATGATGAAAGTTATTGCAGACAAGTCTAGTCTTTGTTTTTCTCCTCTGCACATTCTAGGGGTGTGAGGCTATTTATCTCCTATTCAATCTTTTAAATACCTGAAGGCAAAGGATGATGTGTGTTTCTGAATATGAATGTGTAGTTATTAAAAAGCACTGCATGTAATATCTGGCAGTCAATAACGTGACTGCCTAGAGGGAAAACAAAAAGAATCATGTGAAGCATCTTCATTCCTTCTGCCTTTAGCACCAAACAGAAGCCAGCACAAATCACATATAAGAACCCCTGTGAGTTGATAGAAACTCCAGTACTTATAAGCTGCTCATTGGCTTGATTACTTCACATAATTCTGCAAACTAAAAAATATTTGACATTAATTAACATAATCATGTGTATGTGCTCTCTCAATGATTTGGTGTGTAGTTTTAATTAAAAAAGAATATAAGATAATGGTTGTGAGCACAATTGATTAGAAGCAAGGTTAATTTATTTTATTTAACTACTGATGCATTTGCAATTATTTTTTTAACATTTTCTGTGTTTTTCATTGCTATTTTTCTTTTTTTTTTTTTTTTTTTTTTTTTTTTTTTTTTTTTTTTTTTTTTTTTTTTTTTTTTTTTTTTTTTTTTTTTTTTTTTTTTTTTTTTTTTTTTTTTTTTTTTTTTTTTTTTTTTTTTTTTTTTGTGGTACTGGGGATTGAACTCAGAGGCATTCTACCTCCGAGCTATACCCCCAGCTTTTATTCTTTTTATTTTGAAACCGAGTCTCACTAAGTTGCAGAGGGCCTCACTAGGTAGCTGAGGCTGGCCGCGAACCCGGATCCTCCGGTCTCAGCCTCCCGAATGCTGGGATTACAAGCGTGCGCCACCACGCCCGGCTTCATTGCTATTTTTCTTTGTTCATCCTTTCCTATCTTGGATAAATGTTTGGTTAATAAGATTTATCAGATAACCTTCATTCTTTCTTTCTCACCTCTATTACTTTTGCTATACACTCTATTTCTTCTATTAGTGGTTACTCTGAAAATCCTTAAACTACAAATTTCACTTAAGAAAAAGTTAACATTTTTGTGCACTTCCATAATATATATGAGTCGTAAAACACTTGATCCTGTATTATTCTTCTCCCATCATTTTCACCTTATCAGATATTATAGTTCTACATTACTAGTAAACTTTAGCCACTTTTCAAAATCAATTATTAAGTTAACTCATTTCTTCACCCATTTATTTGCTTTCATTTGCATTTTTCATTCTACTTGGCACAAGCCTGGGGTCACATTTTCTTACTAGTGCTTTTTCTTTTTTTTTTCCACTTAAAGCCCCCAATGGAGTGCAAACTTTCAGGTTTTTTTCCAAGGCTAGTGTGTGAAGTGTTTCTAGTCCCATTTTGTGAGAACACTACTTTAAAATGTTGATTTTATACTTGATACTCAGTACCAGCTCCCCCACTCATGAAGATCCATGATATTGAAAGTTTTCACCATAAAGAAATAACAAATATTTGAGGAATTAAATACCAAATATTTGAGGAGTTAAATAGCTAAACTTCATTTAAATATCATGTAATACATATGTCTCAAAACATTAATATGTAAAAGATTTATTTTTGTGTATCAGTTAAAATAAATTTTAAAAATATTGTGTTTTAAATTATTTTAATATTTTCTCTTTTGTGTGTGTGTGGGGGGGGGTACTGGGGATTGGATCTAGAGGCACTCTACCTCCAAAAAATACCCCCAGTCCTATTTTTTTTTTTAAATTTGGAAATAAGGTCTCGTTAAATTACTGAGAGTCTCACTAATTTGCTGAGGCTGGCTTCAGATGTGATCCTCCTGCCTCAGCCTCTCAAGTACTGGGATTACAGGCATGTGCCACCACACCTAGATATTTTAATATTTTTATCTAGTCATTTTCTCTATTTATCTAGAGCTTCATTAGTTCAGTTAACTACATTATGTTCTGCAAGTTTCAGTAAATAAATCTGAGAAAATTCTCCAAAGATGAACTCCAAGAAAATATTAAGATTTAAGAGATTTGACTTTACAATTGTGTCAAAGAGCACTTCCAAAAACTAGAGCTACTTTAGTGATTAAGAGAATACTGGTTAGCTCATAAACAAATTATACTAAAGTATAAGACATCTTTGGCCTCCAAATGGCACTTAATAGGTTAGTATGACATGGAATCTTAGAGGAATCAAATCAAAGGATGAATTAAGACAGTGCGTGCTACTATAAGAAAAAATTTTCAGGACATAAAATGTCCTGAAATGAGAACAAAACAAAGGAGTACACTAGGAGAAATGTTCTAATAACCCCAGTGGGAAATTTGGATAATGGACTTGGCACCAAAAAATGGACAGGAAACTTTGCATCCTGGAGATAGCCTGCAGGAGGAAGCAGTAGCAGCATTTGGCAAGATGTTGAATTTAGGGCAAAAAGAAGAATGAAGGAAAGTCTCCAAGAATTTGTAGAAAAGCCATGCAGTGGGCATACATTTCAGCCTACCTCACAAACTCCATGTGTGAAAAAAAAAAAAGAAAGAAAGAAAGCAGCTTATTTCATTTCCTTTTAACTTAATTTCTTGACTCTGAAATCCCAAGCTACCACATATAACAACATAACAACATAATTCATCACTTCTAGTAAACTTAACCCAATGCGAGTGATTTTTAATGACTTCCATTTAAAATGCAACCATATCTTCCTTGTCCTCTTCCCCCTTTCCCTCAGGCTGATGCTAGCCTTCAGGAATGCATATAAAATTGACCCCATAATAGTTCTCAGGTGCCCTTGACTTCTATCATTACCATCCCCAGGGCTTCATCCAAAGGTCTGAAGTTCTGACATGGCATTAAATATCAGCTTCTGACAGATCCCTTACCTTCACACATTATTTGAATTACCTGGACCTATTTCCTCATATCCTTCTCTTGGGCATAGGAGAGACTTATCTGTTCTCTTGCATCCTGCTGAGGTCTATGGGAATTTTAAGGATGAGTGTTGTGTTTGTTTGTTCTTCCCCAACTCTTTCTTTCTATTTCTGTGAGGCTGCCAGACACATGACCAGGTGGGATGGGTGTGAACCAGGGACCTTTCGTTCTCATATCTCTGAAACATGGTGGGGAATGGAAACTAAGTTCAACACCTGTCCTGTTTCCTCCTCTTTACCTCTAAAATTCTCCATGTCTCCACCCAACATAGTTTTCTGAACATTTGTCTACACTACAATTACAGGCAGGAAGTACACAGTCATCTGTAGGTTGGTGTTGACACTCAAATCATCCTTTCATGCCCAAATCTGCAACTTAGGAAAAATTTTGGTGTTCATTGTTCATTTCTAAAAAACAACATTACCCTCCCTCCCCCTGGGAAAACAATGTCTTTATGTTTTGTTTTGTTTTTTCAGAATAAGGTTTAAAGTTGAATCAGAATGCCTGTTTTTATTACTGCTTATCATTCTATTAAATAGGCTTTCCCAAGATGCAGACAGAACTCTGTAACTGGAAATATATTTGAGGAAAGACAATGAGGTAAATATTAACCATAAGAAAAATTAGTCTTTCCAATTACAGTCAAAAGTGGACAAAGATGTGGTAAATAGAAGATCAAATTAGAAGCCAAAGGTATTTGACAAAAGAAAAAATAATAAACTCATTAAGAAACAGGAGAGATATAAAAGATTCATAGAAAGAATTATAATGATTCCTTTAATACATAATAAAGAGGGAATAGGTTAAGGGAGAAAATCAAAACTAGAGAAGTTTATGAGTCGAATCTAGAAAGATTCTTAAAGCTGTAACAAATTATATTCCATAATACAAAAATTATGACTAAAATAATCAACTCTTTCTATTTGCAATGCTTTTGGCTGCAAGTAACAGAAATTGTGTCTTAAACTGGCTTAATCTTAAGGAAATAATTGTTATCTCTCATATTAGGAAGTCTAGGGGCTCCATAGACCTCAGAATAGGACTCTACTGGGTCTCAGGACTCTCTGATATGGAGTTAATTATTTTAGTGGCTGGACTTTGTCACCAAAGACAGTTTTTAATTTGTTTTGTTACTATTTCTCCACTCTTCTCTCCTTATTCTTGGTAATATTCTGAGGCTATTACGCTAGTGATTATCACATTCACCACCAAAACCTAGAGAAGTGAGCTGGGTATGGTGGTGCATATCTGTAATCCAAGTACTTGGGAGGTTGAGACAGGAGGATTGCAGGTTCAAGACCAGCCTCCGCAATTTAGTGAGAATTTCAGCAACCTAAAGAGACCTTATTTCAAAACAAAAAATTAAAAAAGGGCTGGGATTATAACTTGGACATAGAATGTCCCTGGGTTCAATCCCTAGTATCACAAAAAAAGAAACAAAACCAAAAACTAGAGAAGAAAGTAGGTACAGTGGTGCATGCCTGTATTCCCAGTAGTTGGGAGGCTGAAACAGGGGTACATCAGATTCAAAGCCAGTCTTGTAATTTAGTGAGAGCTTATTTCAAAATAAAAAATAACAATAATAATAAATGTTGAGGTAAATTCCTTCTATCCCTAATTTATTCAGTGTTTTTTAACATGAACAAGTTTTTAATTTTGTCAAATGCATTTTCTGCATCTATTGAGATGATCATGTGATTTTTGTCCTTAATTCTATTTGTCTGATGAATTATACTTATTGACTTGCATATATTGAACCAACCTTGCATTCCCTTGAATGAAACCAACTTGGTCATGATGCATAATCTTCTTAATGTGTTTTAGAATGCAAATAGCTAGTATTTGATTAAGAATTTTTATATCTATGTTCATTGAAAATATTGGCTTGTAATTTCTTTTCATTGAAATAAGTATCTTTTGTGTCTTGGGTATTAATGTGATATTGGTTTTATAGAATGAATTTGGAAGTATTCAATCTCTATGTCATGCATGCAATAATTTGAGGAACATTGGGATTAGTTCTCTTTAACGATTTTGTATTATTCAGCTGAAAATGCATCTTGTCTTGAGACTTTCTTTGTTGAAAAGCTTTTTATTACTGCTTCAACCTCTTTACTTGTTATTGGTCTACTTGGATCCTCTTTGCTCAACTTAGGTAGGTTATATGTGTGTAGGAATTTGTTGATTTCTTTTAGGTCTTCCAATTTATTTAGTGGAAGGGGATGGGAGGAGAGAGAATGGGAAAGGAAAAAGTAGGATAAAGGAAGTAAACAAATCAAATAATGTTATGTTCAAATATGAAGGTATCACTAGTGATCTCATTAACATGTACAAGAAGAGAAGGTGGGGAGTAGGGTGGGATCTGGAAGAAAACACAGCTAGTGATATGTGCATATATAAATGTATCACTTTGAATCACACTATGTTGTATAATTGTAAAGCACCAATAAAATTGATTGTAAAACATAAAGAATAAATACAAAGGACTTGGTGTAGCTCAGAGATACAATGTCCCTGGATGAGAGAGAGAGAGAGAGAGAGAGAGAGAGAGAGAGAGAGAGAGAGAGAGAGAGAGAGAGAGAAAGAAGAAGAAGAAGAAGAAGAAGAAGAAGAAGAAGAAGAAGAAGAAGAAGAGAATGAAAATAGAACAACTCTTCCTGTAGTGAAAGATGTGAGGAACTTCTCCCAAAAGATTCCAGCAGGTCTTCTCAGCTTGCCTTCTCAGTCTTTAAATCTTGTATTAAAGAAATTAACTCCAGGTGCGATACCACTACCTTTTGAGCTGGGGGGCAAGGGCAGCCAGGGACCCAATATTCTCAGTAGTGCCATACCCATGGCAGAGCCTCCATCCCATGAGCAGGAAATGAACACAAGAGGCTCTCCTGCCTCTCAGCTGTAGTCACTAGAGCTCACCAACCAGTAGCTGGGCTCCGGATGAGAAATGCTCATATTAGGCTTACTTTTGATTCCCCGTGTCATGGGTTTCTATATTTTCTCCCCCAAAACATCTCTCAAGTCAATCCCTTTATCTTAGTTCACATTTCTATCCACACCCATATCCCCATGTTCACACCTACTCATACCAACTCACATAGTACGTTCCCTCTATGCTTGATGCCTGAGCACTTCATGAGCATTCTTATTTCACATCCACCAACTATTTGTAGTTCTTAGTATCATCTCCATTTTACAGATGAGGAAACAGTACAGAGAGCTTAAGTTGCATTTCCAAAGTTACAAAGCTTGAGTGGCTATTAAGGACTAAAATCAGTTTCCTATATTTATTTTTTTTCTTTTGTATATGAGTAGTCCTGGGGAATGAACTCAGGGGCATTTTATCTCTTAGGTACAGCTCCAGCCCTATTTTATTTTTTTATTTTGAAACAGGTCAGACTAAGTTTCTGAAGCTGGCTTTGAACCTGCTACCCTCTACTGTCTCAGCCGTCCAAATACTGAGATTACAGGCCTCCACCACCACAACATTCATTTGAAGCTACCCTTCTTGAAAAGTAGTATTGTAATATTCCAAAATATTATGAGAATTTATAAATGAATTCAATAAATAAAATGAATTTAGTTCATTGAATTATAATGGAAAATAAAGGTAAAATAAAAACATTCTTGGAAACAAGAATTGAAATATGACTTTGTTGAACTAACTTGTCTTTAATTTTCAATATTCTTTTCATAACAAAAAGCAGATTTTTAATTAACTTTTTATTAATTTTTGCCATAGCAGAACATAGAGATTGTCTTAAATATGTAATTTTTAAGGGGGAGATATTTGTGGGATAAAGTGAAAATACCTTTTTTATTTGGTCTAGAAGTTTTTCAAGCCTTTTAAAAATATCTTTAGGTTGGGATGAGGTTTGTATTTCATCTCAATTCTTATAAGATGATGGTAATTTCCAGAGAAGGATATTTCACTATACTTTGATAATATAAAATGACTCTGTGGGACAAAATGTATGAGAAATATCTTGGAAATATGTGAGAAACATCTGTACTTTTAGCCTAAAATGCAAACTCCTTAAGCAATGATGTAAAATGCCATTGCTTAAAAAGCAGGTGTCTGCAACTCTCTGAGCAGCTCTAGTTTCTCAGAGAGGCTGCAAACTTCACCATCTGCACTTGTTTGGAATCATGATTCAAACTGGCATCTCCCAGATGTGTCCATTGCAAAAACTGATTCACAATGATTCCCCATTGTACTCACATAACTCACCGCCCGTTATTTGATAAT
The DNA here is from genome assembly GCA_004027655.1 of Graphiurus murinus. Classification (NCBI taxonomy): domain Eukaryota; kingdom Metazoa; phylum Chordata; class Mammalia; order Rodentia; family Gliridae; genus Graphiurus; species Graphiurus murinus. The sequence goes on from PVLC010024003.1 coordinate 15,630, forward strand.
ATCAAGATGCTTTCCATATTGTGTGAGATTTTCTTTTAAACATTCTTACCTAGAAGTATAACCATATAAAACCACAGCCACAAAAAAATGACCTTCATGTTGATTGCAACTAAATACTCAAAAACCTTGAAATTACTACTTTTCCAGAAGCTGAAGTGGAGATGAACCCTCAGTGCACATTTCTCCCATTATTTCTCCACTCCATTTGACAAACTAGTGAAATGCCTTTTTGCAAAATGAAACACTAGAATTTCAAGCTGTTGGAATAAAAATATGTATCATTTACTTTTTTCAATCACTGCTTTTAATAACCCTTTGATAAATCTTTTCCCCATCCCTTAATGTCATATTTGGTGGATTACGTAACTTTCTACTCACTTTGGGTTGTTAAAATTCAGACCAATATGAAGTTTCAATTTCAAACTCAATCTAAATCTCATCAGCTCAAGCATTAGGCTGGAGACAATGAAGGAGTAGGGAGTAGAGATGTCTGTATGTCTGTCTTATTATACTCCCTTTACACTTTTCTCTTCAGAACCTAGCCTCTTCAGTGTGGTATGGGTAGGGATAAGACATACAAATAGCTCTTTATTTAAATGGTTGCTATCATATTCCACTATTTGCTGGATTTCATTGCTTCTCTGGCTGACTATCCATGCCTCTTGTGTGTCTGTATAAATTCTTGGAACAGCCTTGTAGAGTTCCCTACAGCACAGTTCTCTACTAAGGCAAAAGAAACTCCTGGTCATCCTCACTCTTCAATCCCAGCTCTTTGTGCAATCAATACATCTACTGCCTCATTCTGTAGAGGCCTCCCTACAGAAGCTCTGCCTTACAGGATATATGCCTACCTCATCTTTACCCCGCCAGATGGTAGGAATACAGGCTCTCCCCATCCTGCCAATCATCTCTCATTATATTCTTGTTGAAATAGGCCAAGAGGCAGATCAGCACACTTGCTGGCCAAGCAGATATCCAATCAGAACACCCAATGCCAGCAGCTTTCTTCTTTTGGCAGAAACCTCAATTTTCTATGAATTACTCTCTTGGAGTTCCTACTGCTCTCTATTTGGCTTTAGAAAAGAAAGAATCTCCATTCTTCCTCAAGAGAAAAGAAAGGGAGACTTCTAAAACAATCACAGCAGTATTATGACTCATAATTCCTGTCTCCTAAACCTAGTTATTTAATATTAAAGATGGCAGAAAGGTAGCTGATGCAGAGGGTTGGTTCCAATACTTACTATTCACTGTATTTAAAATTAACTTATGTATTGGTGGCAAATGTGGAAAAATGGAAAAACTCTGTTTACAGCAACAAGAAAGGAATAGAAGGATGGAACTACATCTTCACTCTTCAGTTAGTCTTGGGAAAAGAAGAATCCCAAAGAAGAAGGTGACAGCCCTTCTCAGGGATGAAAAGTAGACATGTCCCCAGGCGGACATAGCAAGCATTGGGGACAGCTCTGCATATTGGGTATGCCTAAGAAGCAAGTAGTGATGGAATTAATAGGAAAGAACAGAATGTGACAGGGTAAGAACAAAATTGAATGCAAACTGGCATCCAATACTGACATAAGCATAGGCTGTAGTTGGGGTTTTCATTCTGTAGCTGCCCCAATGAATAGAAATGTGACAGCCGGGCGTGGTGGCGCACGCTTGTAATCCCAGCATTCAGGAGGCTGAGACCGGAGGATCTTGGTTCACGGCCAGCCTCAGCTACCTAGTGAGGCACTCTGCAACTTAGTGAGATTCAGTTTCAAAATAAAGAATAAAAAATAGGGCTGGGGGTATAGCTCGGAGGTAGAATGCCCCTGAGTTCAATCCCTAGTACTGCAAAAAAAAAAAAAAAGAAATGTGACTTTGGGGAAGTCAGATATTCTCCCTCAAGACTGTTTCTGCTCAAGAAAATGGCATGTGTTTAACTCCTCAAAGGTTTTTTTGTGAAGATATAAAAAGAGCAACTATCTCAGCACACTAAATGTTCATGGAAATAAAAGATAAATATAAATGTGACTAGTTACACTAATTTAAAATACACCTTGTTAACACTCTACCCAGCTCACTGAACCAATTTAAATCCAGTTACAAAATGTGAAATCTCTTTTCATTAAATATGTGGCAAATAGTAGTCTCTATAATTTTATTCTAGAAGTTGTCAAATTTTTATGTCTTTTTTAATATTCTAAAAAATAGATTAATCATTTTTACTGTGTCTTTCCCTGAAGTGCAGTGTGTTACACTGCATTTACAAATCCAATGAGATTGTTCTTCTAAACTTTATGGACTATCATTTTATTAAGAACTGTCACTGAAAATAGTTAATAACATTAAACAGCACCACAGTTTGGCTTTAGTGTATGAGTTACGCAAAACACAGAAATTGCAGACATTCAATATATTCATCAAGTTAAAGGATAAAGTGCCTTGAACCCAGAATAAATAATAAAATAAGATGTCCTCAGGTCATATGTTTTCTCTCATATGTAGAAACTAGAATGAAAATAGGAAGCAAAAGGGACTTCAAATTAATGCAGAAAGAAATCAGTGGAATAGTGGAAAGGGATGGAGAGGGAGGTGGAGGGTAAAAATGAGACTCGAGGAAGGGAACAGTTCAAATAAAGTTACATCCATACAAGAAGGCTTCACTACCGATCTCACTGATGTGTATGGGGAGGAAGAAGGAGATGGGGCTGGGGTAGGAGAGAAATGCATCAAGTGATGTGTGCATGTATGTTTATATCACTTTCAATCTCACTATGATGTATAATTATATTGCACTAATGAAAAAAATTTTTAAAAATTAAAAAACATATTTTCTATAAGATATTTACTTTAGACATTCATAAAATTTTATCTTAAATATCTTTTTATTAGAAAACTAAGTAAGGCCTAAAATTACATGGACAAGGGATTTCTTGAGAACAGAATTTTGTGCTAACATTGATCTGTATCTAAATCATACAAAAGCACAAATCCAAACACAAATAAGATCTTGCTTCCAAACATCACAGAATATATGTTGTGATCTGACTAAAATTAAAGTATGATACCATGTCTCAAATAATTGAGACTTTTATTTGAATAAACTTTGATACTAAATTCCTCTCTTTGATAATTTTATGATGACCATTGTGAATTGTGCAGCTGTAAACATAGATACACATGCATTGGTCTGATAGTTTGGTTTCTATTCTTTTGGGTAGATACCCAGAAGTGGTATTGCTGGATCATATGATAGGTTCATTCCCATTCATCTGAGGATTCTCCATACTCTTTTCCAAAGTGGTTGCGCTAATTTGCAATCCCACCAACAATATATTAGGGTTCCCACTTCTCCACACCCTTGCCAGCAACTGTTGTTGCTTGTATTTTTGATGACTGCCATTCTGATTGGGATTAGGTGAAATCTCAAGGTAGTTTTGATTTGAATCTCTCTGATTGCTAATGATGTTGAACACTTCCTCATACATTTATTGCCCATTTGTATTTCTTCTTTGTGAAGTGTCTAGATCCTTTGTCCATTTTTTGATTGAGTTATTTGTTTTCTTAGCTGTTATTTTCTTGAGTTCTCTGTATATCTTAGATATTAGTCCTCTATCAGAAGAGTAGCTGGCAAAAATTTTCTCCCATTCTGTGGGCTCTTTGTTGAGGTTCTTGATAGTTTCCTTTGCTATACAGAAGCTCTTCAGTTTAATGCAACCCCATGTATTGATCTTCCTTTGAGTTGCTTGTGCTTTCGGGGTCTTGTTAAGAAAGTTTCTACCCATGCCTATGTGTTGAAGTGTTAGCCCTATGCCCTCTCATTTCTCCATACTCTAAACTTATAGTTCACTAAAAATCCACCTTAATTTTTTCATTATTGCTATTAATCAAATTAGTGTATTTTAGAGATATTTGACTGTTAAAAGTATCATATGTTAGCCGGGCGTGGTGGCGCATGCTTGTAATCCCAGCATTCGGGAGGCTGAGACCTGAGGATCTTGGTTCACGGCCAGCCTCAGCTACCTAGTGAGGCACTCCACAACTTAGCGAGACCCGGTTTCAAAATAAAGATTAAAAAATAGGGCTGGGGGTGTAGCTCAGAGGTAGAACGCCCCTGAGTTCAATCCCTAGTACTGCAAAAAAAAAAAAAAAAAAAAGTATCATATGTTGAAATTACCCAGTGATTTCCCCATAAATTACATGATTCAAAGATGTAAATTTTTTATACTTTTATTGGTGCATTATAGTCTCACATCATAATGTAATTCATAGTGATGGTGACACACATGCACACAGCACTTGGTGAGCTTTCCATCAGCGCCCTCCCTACTCCCCTCTTCCCTGAACAGAATATTAAGATTGGCACTGGTATTCTCACATGTGAACATAATATCAATGGCAATTATTCCTTCATTGATACCATCCAAAATTGTAACCTAGATTTAGGATTTGGACTTGAAAGTTTCTCTACAATTGAGGTGCTATTTTATTAGTGATATTTTAGTGTAATGGCAAAACATGATAGTACCAAAAGTCTGAAGCCAGCACCTCTCTTGATCTCACCCCAAGAAACACATAGAATATACAAATTCCTTAAACAAGTAGTAAGCAGCAGCTCCCTCCTGTCCATACCCCTCTCTTTTAATAACTATTCCTTTAGGTCATTCACCCCTCATAATCCCTGATCGAAAGTACACTTCAAATACTAATACTTTAGAATTACACACATATTTGTTTCTTTTATATGAAACTTCTTTGTAAACTATAACATTGTTTAAGACTTCCTTGAGGTACCTGCTTCCACTTATAACTTCCTTCTTAATGAATATGTCAGTCACCATAACCCCTAAGCCCATTTGTACTGTCCCTGGATGCTCACCCTGGAGCTGGTCTCACTGAGCCATCTAAAGAGCCGCCTTTACACTGAATAATAATTCATACTAAATCCTCTCTTGCTCGAATCAGCTAGAGTGGGTTAGTAATAATGGTTTTATATTTTGTGTTCTATGAAGGTCTTCTTCCTTATCTTAAAGTTGTAAATATACTCTACTACATTTTAATACTTGTATACATGCATTTGTAACTATGAGATTTTTTTCTATTACATTTCTAATTAAGTTTTCTAGTATAAAAATAGTCAAACAACCCGATAAAAAATGGCCAATTGAACTGAATAGACACTTCTCAAAAGAAAAAATACAAATGGCCAAAAATATATTTTAAAAAAGTTCAACATCATTAGCAATTAGGGGAATGCAAATCAAACCACACTGAAATTCTATCTAACTCCAGTTAGAACACAATCACCAAGAACACAAAGAATCATAAAAACTGGCAAGGATGTAAGGAAACAGGAACTCTTATATACTGTGGGTGGGATTGCAAATAAATTCAACCATTATGGAGATCAGTTGGAGTTTCCTCAAAAGACTAGGATTGGACTCAGCTATACCAACTCATCAGTATATTTTCAAAAGAATTAAAGTGAGAATATTATAGTGACACATGCATATCCATGTTTATAGCAGCACAATTTACAATAGTCAAATCATGTAACCAAACTAAGTGTCCAATGAGGAAAAAATGTGATATATACACACAATGGAATTTCACTAAGCCATAAAGAAGAATAAAATTATGTCATTTGCAGGAAAATGAGTTAAACTAGAAAATATTATGCTAAGTGAGATCAGCCAATCTCGAAAGTCAAGGATTATATGTTTCCTCTCATATGTGCAAGATAGAGAGAAAATAGAAAACATAAGGGACTTTAGATAAATAAGGAAAGGAACCAGTAGAATAGTGGAAAGGATTAGGAGAGGGAAGAAAGGAGGGGCAAAGGGAGGATTGAAGAACAAACAGTTCAAATAATGTTCTGTCCATATATGAAGGTATCACTACCAATCTCACTAATTTGTATGGGGAAAGAGAAAGGGAGAGCAGGGTGAGAGATGGAAGGAAATACACCAAGTGCTATGTGCATGTATGTTTGTATCAGTACAGACCTCACTATAACGTATAATTAAAAAGCATTAATAAGCCAGGAATGGTGGCACGTATTTGTAATCCCAGTACTCGAGGCTGAGACAAGAGAATTGCAGGTTCATGGCCAGCTTTAGCAACTTAGCGAGGCCCTCAGGAACTTAGCAAAATTCCGTCAGAATACATTATAGTAAAACTTATTTCAAGTGACAAAAGCAACTATTTCAATACTCAAAACTACTTAAGTTAAAGTTGAAAAGTAAAATTGATTAGCAGTTATCCAAGACTATTAAATGGACCAAAATATAGGAGCATTAAATATGGTTGTAATTCTAATGAAATTAAAGAAAATGTAAGCACTCATTTGTGCCTGAAAACACTTTTTCTCTTTAGCTCTAATTTTAGGAAGTTCCTTGCCCTGAGAGATCCTGAATTCTCCAGAGAGAGATACACAATACATAGAACTGATACATTATCTTACATTTTTCTGGGCTCTGTATCTGACCCACTGTGCCTACAACTATCAATGTAAGTAACCCCAGTCACTCAATGACTTCACGCTGTATGAATCTTTCAATTCATTTCAATGTCTAAGAAGAGTTGGTGTGAGAAAACTTAAAAATTAACCTATAGTATAAGTGGGAGTGGAGGTCAAGGCACACTATTCAATATTCCTCTTCATCAGGGTCAATCTATATAACACAGCTTAGCCCCAGTCAAGGATTTCAGGAAGCTCCACCTGTTTTTATCACCAATTTTGTTAAATTTCCTTATCTGACTTCACTCCAGGCTTAATTATGCCAGGATTGAATTGTCTGCTTCCCTCTAAATATTTTCCTCTTCTAGTTTTAGTCCAATATTTCAAGAAAAAACTATGTGTTAGTTAATTAATGATCTTTAAAAATAGTATTCTCCTCACCAAAAATTTATTTCAACTTATTCTAATCCACAGTGTACTTTTTCTAAAGGTTTTCATTTTCCATTAACTCCTCTAAGAAATAGTGACTAACAGAGAAATATTTTTGTGTCCTTTGATTTCATATATCATGAACATTTACCATATACAATAAATATCATTTGAAATAATGTTTAATGGCTATAAATTTCAAATGTGCAATAAAAATAAAACAAAACGGTTGTTATTGGAATCTAGATTTTTTCCATCTTTTCTCTCTTCTTTTAAATAGCATGGCTATAACAATTTTTAATTATAGAAATACTAACAGATTATTAAGTGGAATGTTTTTACATTTTAATTGTTTTAAAGAGATTTATTGGTACATTACTATCATACATCATACCAAGATTCAAAGCAATAGACATGCACACCATTTTTACATACGGATATTTTGAAGTAGCCAAAAATCAAACCATTACTTTTATTAACCACTTTTATTTTTAATTAATTTATGAAACAACTATTACCACTCCAAATTTCATCCCCTGGAAATGGGGGATGAGATAGAAGAAGAGCCAAAGACAGAGTGAGGTTCAGGGTGCCAGTTGCTACCTGTTTTGAGTAGTGTCGAATTTTGACACAGCTGCTCTAGTCACCTGCAGGTAAACCTCTGCCAGAATCATAACAGCTGCCTCCAAATGGACAGACTGCACCTGGCCATGTTTAGTTTATTTAATATTATACATCTGCACTTCTTTGGGTATACAAATCCCCAGGATACATGGTATTGGGCCAAGAGATGCTCAAAAGCAAGGCTAGATATGACAGAGCCACTTGGGGTATGTAGTTTAGACATCTATATTTGAGAATGCAGTAACCTTCCCTGTTATTGTTTATGTCTTAAAGCAAACATGGATATGACATAACATAAATAAAAATATGAGTAGTTAAAACAAGACATGTTGAAGGAGCTTGCTCCTAGTCACTCCATCCTTTCTTCTTTTCTTCTAATCCTCCATGTTCCTTCTGTCCTGTCTTTAGCTGTCCTTCAACAGAAATGTTTGAAAAGTGTAGCCATAAACAGTTCTATACCTCCTACACACACCCACACACCACTACTTTTGTACTTGCTACTTAGTATTTAAATATTCCTATGTGTTTATATTGCTGTGTGCATGTGTGCAGTCTGAAGTGACTTATGTTCTTCATATTTAGTTGCATGTTTGGTAGTAAGTTTCTCTCATTGAAAGGAACATTAAAGGAGAGGAAATACACTTCTACTTTCACTCTAACAATTCAAAGTCCCCAAACTTCATAATTCAGATAATTCCAAAGATATATGGGTGTTCCTCCAAAAGTTTGTAAGTGAAAATGTATTTATCATAAAAAATATTAGAAACTGTGATGAAAGCCATATGTGGTGGACCATGCTTGTAATTCCAGTACTTCGGAGGCTGAAACAGGAAGATCAAAGGTTTGTAGCCAGCCTCAGTTATTTAGTGAGGCCCTCTGCAACTTAGTAAGACCCTGTTTCAAAATAAAGAATAAAAAATAGGAGCCGGGCGTGGTGGCGCACACTTGTAATCCCAGCATTTGGGAGGCTGAGACAGGAGGATCCAGGTTCACGGCCAGCCTCAGCTACCTAGTGAGGCACTCCGCAACAGTGAGACCCTGTTTCAAAATAAAGAATAAAAAATAGGGCTGGGGTATAGCTCGGAGGTAGAATGCCACTGAGTTCAATCCTCAGTACTGCAAAAAAAAAAAAAAAGAATAAAAAATAGGACTAGAGGTGTGGCTCAGAAGTAGAATGCCCCTGGGTTCAATCCCTGGTACCACAAAAAAAGAAATTATGATGAAAAAAATTAAAAACAATTAAAATGTACTTCAAAAATTTATAGATCAATTGATGATTTTAAAAAAGCAATTTTAGAAACAAAGATTTAGAAAAAAAATATTTTAAAGAGATTCTAAAAGGAACTGCTAAGGTCTTTGGAAAAGATGGTTATTTGAAGCTCCCTAAACCCAATAAAAAGTTGATAATATCCATAAAAATCAAAATGACAGTGTAAGTTAGGTCATGATTCTGTTAGCCAGACAAATTATAAACACTATTTTTCAGACTTTCTTCTAGTCCATACATATCTGATTATAAGATATTTAAATTATGCTGATTTTCACTTCACAACATGCTTTATTTTTCCTCAATATTAAGTTATCACTAATACTTCTTGTGTTAGTAATCTTTCAGTTACTATGACAAATACCTGCAAAAAACAACTTAGAGGAGAAAAGATTTGCGCTCAGGGTTTCAGAG
>PVLC010024004.1:0-25212 GCA_004027655.1 Graphiurus murinus
TTTTATTTTATTTTTATTTTGAAACAGGGTCTTGCTAAATTGCTGAGGGTTTTGCTAAGTTGCTGAGGCTGGCCTCGAACCTGAAATACTCCTGTCTCAGCCTCCCAAGTACTGGATTATAGGCATGTATCACTATGCCCAGCATAATAGATATTTTAGAAGTCAAGCTTATAGCACAGCATGATAGAGCATGCCTGTAGTCCCAATACTTAGGAGGCTGAGACAGGAGGATTGCAGGTTCAAGACCAGCCTCAGGAACTTAGCAAGACCCTGTTTCAACATATTAAAAAAGAAAAAGAAAAAAAGTGTAGCTTGGAAGTAGAAAGCAAAATCTCTGGGTTTAATCTCCAGTACCCCCCTTAAAAAAAGTCAGGCTCAATGAGTATTCTTGAATACAGCTTTGGGGTAGCTCAGTGATCTTCACATAGCATCATATATGCAACTGTTACTTTGACTTAAAAGCTTTTTTTTTTTTTTTCTTTTTCAAACTCAAGAAGTCCCACTGCAGGAGTGACATCAGAAGGGTATATGGCAGCGCTGGTCTGCCAGAGTGTGCCATGGAGACAGCACTCCGCTGCCACTGAATTTAAATAGCAACAGATTTGAAGGATAACCCTCTGAGGACTTTTTCTGTATATGCTACTATTTTATATCATTTTTTTCCCTTCAGCATGGAGGTTGTTTTTACAATATTCTACAGGTCATGTCTCAAAACCTGATGGTTCCAATAGTCAGTAAATCATACCCTTGGTTTTCTTTGTTTTTGTTCTTGGGAGGCCTCTTAGTCTGCCAAGGAAATCTGGGTGTTTAGAGGTTTCCTCCAGGCTGGACCCAGCTGGGGAAACTTTCACAACCGAGCTTACTCTTTGCTTGAGAGAGTTTTCCTCCCCAGCTTGCTGCCTGAAATGGCCCAGCCCCCCGCCCCCCTCTCCCTCCTGGCTGCAGCCTGGGGGTGCCCTGTTATTCAATAGCCACACTGTGGCACACAGCTCATTTTAATCCTATCCTGACCCTAAAGAACCAAAATGTCCATTCGTCCTTCACTATAGAAGCCTGAGACAAGCCAGTAAGAGCTTCAATCAGGGTTTGCAGGATGACCAATTCATTTTCCAAAAGAAAGGCTAAATTTTGAACCCAAACTAGCAATGCAATCTTATTTACGAACCATCACACACTTAAGCTATCAGAGTATTTGCACGGATCTCTTTTAAGGCGGAATGACGATCGGTCGGACGTTCCCCCCAACTGACCACTCAGGCGTGTTGTTGAAAGGCTGGAGTTTAGACCTGGCCATACATTTTTCTGGAGGATGTTTGCAGCTAGCGATTGCTCCCCGATCATTAATGAACAGCAGCTGGGGCTGCTTCATGGTTCCCTAGTGGCGAGCACTCTGGTCCCAAGCCAGCGGCTGTCTGAAGAGGGTGGTGGGGGAAGGGGGTCACCCATCAGCAAATACTTGTTCCAGAAAATAGGTGGGGAGAGGGTACTATGTTCTAAAATCCTAGAGGAAAAGTCAACTTACTGCGAAGGACATAATTTCTTTTCTTTTGTTGTTCTTGAACTTTACATGGCTGTAAAGTTCATCAACACAGTCTTTGGAGGAAAACCTTCCGAACGCTTATGCGTCAAACACTTTGACCAACAGCTCTGCTGGCACGACAAAAGGCTCAGGAGAGAACTCTAGCTTAAGTCCTTAGAGGAAGGGAACTGAATCTAAGCTGCTGATTCTATTCTGTTATTTCCCTTTGTTTGGAATACTGGGAGCCTCCGGAGGAGGAGAACAATGCCTCATCCCCCTACTTAAATGAACGTGGACTCTGCACAGGTGTTTTCAGCGTGAAGAATTCTTCCAAAGTCTTTTAATGACATTTGGAAAAGCTGAGAAGCACAGACTTGCTATTTTTCTTCCTTGGAAAAGACAGGCACAGTCATCCAAGTCGAACACCATACTCCTATTTCATTTCAGACTTTAATTTGAAAACCAATAAGAGGAGAATTTAAATTGATTACCTCTAGCCACAGGCATTTCGTACCCAAGCAATTATGTTGCCTTTCAAGAGAAATTTATCTTAGCTGTGAAATCGATTGTCACGGACTTAGTTCCCCAGACTATCGGCAAATCAGACTTGGTTTCTGTCTTAGTGTAGTTGGTGAGTCAAATAAATCATATGAGCAGATAATTTTGGTGCTTCAAGCAGTCTCTCTCTGGGCTTCCCTTTGAAAACATCTCCCCCCTCCTCTCTGGTATACCTAGGATTTCCCAATGATGTTGTTTCACAACCAGCAAGACACTCATGAAGGGAAAAGATGCAGTAGCAAAATTAGGGAAACTATTGTAATACTGAGGATCAGAACCATATGGCAGTAAATATGTTTGCAGCAAGACTAGAACAAAGGAAGAGAGCAAGCAAACACACACACACACACACACACACACACACACACACACACACACACCTCCAGTTCAAAGATTTGGGCTCAAGAGCTTTTAAGGTAGAAAAGTGTTCCTTTACTGACTCGCTAAACACGTATTCTTATCCAATTCCTCAATTAAGGGAAAACTCAGGATTGATCTTTCCAGATGTACAGAGGGGAATAAACATGGATTTCATACTGTAGACTCACAATCAGTAACTCTGCAAAAACCTTCCTGTGAACTGCACAGTTCTAGCAGGAAACAGAAGGGGTGAAAAGCCAGAAACAGAGAATTCGAATCCTTTCTTCTGGATCCTCTTCTCCTTAACTCTCAAAAGTCCTATAAGCAACAGACAGCCTGACCATTGTTCAGACTTTGCCAGAGCTAACCAGGTGAAGATTCAGTGTACTTGGTACAGACAGCTCCAAAGCATTGCTGAATAAAAGAAGCAAAGTAACGAGAAGAGCGTGGAGAGCATTTGTAATATAACTTCTATACTGTGTGTGTGCGTTTTTTTTTTTTCTTTAAAGTACGATGTCATGGAATTCTATCCTATTCAATTCAAACAACAGCTGTTTATACACTGTGGCATAACCGAAAATTCTCAAGTTCTTCTTAAGTGAAAGATTTCCTTTCATTCTCAAACTATTTCTTCTAAGAGTTTTAATCCGTATTTCCATGTTCAGCCCACGTGGGTCTGCGGTCTTAGGCTTCGAGAGCTTGCCTTCTTACTAGCAGTTGGCATTGTTTATGTCTTCTCTATAGAACAGAGGGGAAGTATAGCTTCACCCTTCCGCTCCTCCCGCCTGCTCTCAGATCTCTGGGAACTGGGCTAGGCACCAGGGATAAAGGAAAGAACGAGCAGCCTCCTGTAATAACATTGTAATTAATGTAACATCTCATTGTCTCAAAACCAGAAGGAAGTGCAAGGTGTTAAATGTCTACGAATACACCCTAACTCTCTCTTTCCTTCTTTTTTTTTTCTTTTTGGCACTAGAGATTGAGCCAAGGTACACTCGATCTCTGAGCTACATCTCCAACCTTTTTTTCTTTTTTTTAGTTTTTATTATGAAACAGGGTCCTGCTTAAGTTACTGAGGTTGGCCTCTAACCTGTGATCCTCCTATCTCAGCCTCCCAAGTACTAGATTACAGGTGTGGGCCATCATGCCCAGTTTAACATACCCTATTTCTTAAACACATTGTTTAAGCATTTCTCATAAGAATATTGCTGACAACGGATTATTACCAACTTGCTTGTGTTCTCCTCTGGATAATGCATCCGACGTCAGATGGCCTCATATCTTCATATCTAGCGGAGTGTGTGTGTGTGTGTGTGTGTGTCTGTGTCTGTGTGTGTATGTGTGTGTGTGTGTGTGTGTGTGTGTGTGACTAAAGATTGAACCCAGGGGCATCCTACCTCCAAGCTATGCTCCCAGCCTTTTTTATTTTTTGTTTAGAAACAAGGTCTTGCTAGATTGCTGACAGTCTAGCTATGTGCCTGAGGCTGTCCTTGAACCTGTGATCCTTGTGTCTCAGCCTTCTAAGTACTGGAATTACTGGTGTGCACCACCATGCCCAGCTGTAGTAGAATTTTTTAAATACAGATTAGGAAGAAAGCCTGGGGAAAACCAAACCTTTATGTCATGAAGTCACAGCAAGGGTACAAATAAATAAATATATATATATATCAGTATATGTTTATTATATATATATACTGATTGTATATATGTATCAGTTGGTGTGTGTGTGTGTGTGTGTGTGACATCAGTTCAATTGAAAAAGATAAAGAATTTCTACTCTCAATCTGCTTTCCTTTTTCCTCCCCTGGGTATTCATCAGAGGGCATCACAATCACCCCACCGGATAGCAGACCCGCCCACCCACTCTCCACAGAACAAGCAGGGCAGCACCCGTCATTTCATGGTGTGGCCTGGGGTAGCTGACCGGTTACTGACTGACTCTCCATCTGACACAGAAAAGTCTTCTGGAATCGGAGTATTCAGAAGTTAAACAATCCCCCGGATTCTGCGAAGCAGGAATGCCTTCTACATTGTTTTGACAACAGCGGTATAAAAATAAAGTACTTTCCCAGGTGTCCTGTTTATGTGCCACACACACACTTACGTGCACTGAGATTTCTACATGAGATCTCACTCCCTGGTTCAGAACACGACGAGCTTTGGCCTACTGAAATCCCGATGAATAGGAGCCTCTGCCCCCCTGTTTATGGAGGAGTAATTGCCGCCTTTCTAATATAGATTGGACACCCAGCCACATCCATCCAAGTGACACGTGGCCTTTCAGATAAAAGGTCTGTATGCCATCTACTGCCCAGCTTATTTGTTTAATTAAACACTCTTCCCCACACCTTCAACTCTGAGCAGGTCCGAATATAGAAACACAGCCATAAAGGTATATAAAGGGAAAACCTGCCTCCAACTCCATTCCAACTAACGAGTGGAAAAACACAAGGCTCGACAATGAGAATAAAGAGGCATTCTCCTCAGACACCTAGAGCGCACACACTAACTACACCGCCGTGTTACTTGACATTTATTGAGTGTCGGCGGTGTGCTGGGACTACGTGAAGTAGTGGAACATCCTAGGGTCACTTTCTACAGGGAAAGGGGGGAGGAGGTGGACGGGGACACTCGGTCATGTTGACAAACCACAGCGGTGTCGAAGAAAGAATGTCTTATTTTAAAAGAAAACAAAACCGGACAACCCCAAGGAATGCTCAGAAAATCCCTTGAGGCCATTCTGAGACCGCCCCCTCCTCCTGCCCTCGATAGGAACTGGTCTCTGCTGGCTACCAGGGGCTACCAGTCTGCCAAACCTGGGAGCAAATGGGCCTTAGCATGACCTTAAAACTAAAGACCTGCTGGGAAGAGCAAAGACCAGCACAGCAAGGTCCTTCTCCACACAGGCTTCCACCAGAGAAAACATGGCATTGCTCATAAAATCAAGTGGAACAAAAGACCTGGGGGAACATTCCAATCTTTAGCTGAGACCACACCACAAAGAAGCTTAGGAATCTTTCGATTCAGATTTAGCTTTCAACTGATGGTGCTACAAAGAATGTGAGAACGCAGTATCAGGACGGATAGGATCGGGGGTCTCCCTAGTATCTGAGATGCCGTATTTGGAAGGCCCAGAGGAGGCCTTGGGAATGCGGATTCTTACCTGGAGTTTATGTAGGGCTAAATCAGTCTGGGTGTGAAATTCACTCTCCTCCAGCGCTGAAGTCACTGCGGCTGGTAACAAATCCTTCCATTTATAAAAAGCTTAGCACCGAAACACTGTTTAGAATGGCTCACTGGACTCATAAGGAGCATATTAATTCGCCAGGACACTGAAGGCCTTTTAAAAAAGGATGCTAACTGTATCCATTCCCACACACCTGATGACGGGGGGCCACAGAGCGACTTTTAAACTTTATAGTGGAAAACTGAAAGAGCAATGGAGTGAGCTGTTAAGTAATGCCGGAACGCAGGCAGCAATGGCGAAAGCAGCCTTTCAGGAACCGTAGCCGGAGTACTCAGCAGTGCCATAAGTAATTTAAAAATGAGGCTAAAAGCATTCCACTGAAATTTGTAAGGCCTGACGGTAAACTGAAATGCCTACGTGAGAAGTTAAGAGCCCCTACACCTCTGAGAGAAAGCATGCCACCTTTCGCTTCTGAGATCTTAACAGGATCTTCTCGAGTTCTATCCATTTTCCTGCAAATGATATATTTTTGCTCTTCTTGATAGTTAAGTAAAATTCCACTGTGTGTATAGAGCACATTTTCTCTATCCATTCCTCTGTTGATGAACACCTGGGTTGGTTCTCATGTATGTTTGTATCATTCTGAACCTCACTGTGATGGGTAATTACAATGCAACAAGAAAGGTGTACATTAATAAAAGAACCTCTTCACCACTGCTCTACTAAGAGCACTTCCAATTAAAGCCATAGGTGGATTCTTGCTTGTTTCCCACAGTTAGGTTTTAAACTATGGGATGAGAAGCAGCCCTGGATTAGGAGACATTAGTTCTAGGTTTAAGTTCTAGCTTTGTGGTATGGGTAAGGCATTTGACTGCTATAGATATTAGCTCTTTAACCTGAGGAAAGGAGGACCAACAAGATTATCTCAAAGGTCCCATGACACTTTATATTGACTTTGGTGACAACTCTGATGCTCAACCAGGAACTCTTTGCCCCAAGTTGGTACATCTCACCTGGGTCTGCCTAATGGATAAATAAATTGATCCAACACACTGTTATTAAAGATGGGAATAAAAAAATATGAAGCAATAGAGACATTTTAAAAAATCTTTTAAATTAACCCAGGGTGAATTCATCTAAAGGCAAGGAGAGAGAACACTTCCCTTATAAGATGTTGTTTCGGAAAAAGAAAATAAGCTCAGAATCAGTGTAAGTGATGAACAGAAAATGGCTTAAGAATAGTTAGTAAAATTATTATGCTAAGCATATGGGCTTTTGATGAATGCATGCTATTCCTTCTATTTCTAGAAATACCTAATAGCTTTTACCTCCACTAAAAAAATTAAAAACAAAAAGGAAATACATCTTCTGTCATTTTTGCCACTGAATGGCAATAACCAAAAGGCTTGGACTTTAATACCCATAAAAGGACAAGAAATAAGATCCTAGAATTTATGTGAGAGCCAGGACTCACCAAAGGTCATACTCTTAGAAAAATGATGGATTAGGGAAAAACGTTTGTCCACTAGTAAAGAAAAATGGCTGGCAAGTTTATTCTGGACTGGTCAAAGATGAAGACAGTATTAATGAACTGGGAGCTAGTACAAACAAAACAAAACAAAACACCAAAAACCATATAATGAAATACAAAAAGATATACAGCATTTGAAAAAGAGGGTTAAACATGGACAACAGGATAAAATGACCTAGTATATGTCTAGTAGAAGTTTTAGAAAGAGAAAAAAAAAAAAAGAGACAAAAGTCAAAAAATTTCAGAATGTATGAAAGTCATGAATCAAAGGACACATAAAGCCACGCACACCACACACATACAGACGCACACACTTGAAAATTCAAAATACCAAAGATGAAAACGATCTTAAACCAGTGAGAAAATACAGATTTACCTATAACAGGAGCAATAATCAGACTGATAGCTGATTTCTAAAAAGCAGAGCTGAGGCCAGAATAGAGGAATAATAACTTCAACATAATGAGGTTAAATAATGATCAATCTGATTTAACATCCAGTTAATGCACTCTGCAAAATGAAGGCAAAAGAAAGCACTTTCAGGAAAACAAACACCAAACTGAGAATTATAACCAAGTAGCAAGCACTGAAGGGATTTCTAAAGGATGTACCTTAGTGTGAAGAAAAATGAACCAAAATTAAATACTATGATATGAGAAGAAAAGCGAACAAAGAAACTGGTGTTTAAATCAGTAAATCTAAATAATCATTGCCCGTATGAACCATTTATAATATTGACTTAGGTGGCAAAAACTTAGGGTAGAATTCAAATACTGATAACAATGATATGGAAATCAATAGTAGAGGGTTATTGGTTAATGTGTCTTAGGTCATTTTATAAAGAGAGTCAAGAGACTAACTTCCAGCTGGGTGAGGTGGCACACACCTGTAATCTCAGTACTTGGAAGGCTGAGACAGGAGGATCGCAGGTTTAAGGCCAGTCTCTGCAACTTGGTGAGACCCTCAGAAACTTAGCAAGACCCTATTTCACAATAAAAAGGGCTGGTGGTGTAGCTCAGAATTAGAATGCCCCTGGATTCAATTCCAAGTACCAAAAAAAAAAAAAAAAAAAGACTAACTTCCAAGTTTAAATCAAATATTAAAGGATGTCTAAAAGAACAAAAATAGTATATATAACTACCAAGTTAAGGAAAAAATAAATTAAGCTGAAACAAGACTAGAAAAGGTGAAAAAAAGATGAAGAATGAAATATGATGTTCAATTTAAAATCAAATTAAACCATAATAATAAAAAAATATAAATGGCTAAGCTTACTAATTAAAAGAACTCAAACAAATCCAACCATTTGGATTTTATGTATTTGCTATTATAAGAGAAACATTTAGCAAAACCAAAGAAAGGCTGATGGCAAAAAGGAAATAAAAATATATACCGAGAAAAATATTAACCAGAAGACAGGTAGGATAGCTACACCAACATCAGACAAAATAAGCTTAATGGCAAAGAGCAAGAATAGGAATAAAGAGGGTTTTCACAAGATTATTTCTTTAAAAAAATCCCCGAGAATTCTAAATTTGTATGAATGTAAAAGCATAAATTGACTTCAAACCACATAAAACAAAGATTGATAGACTTGGTGAAATACCATAGGTCACAATCTTAAAGTGGAATCTTTTTTTTCTTTTTCTTTTTTTTTTTTTTTTTTGGTATTGGGGGTTGAACCCAGGGGAATGCTACCTTTGAGCTATACCCTTAGTCACCCCTTTTTATATTTATTTATTTATTTATTTATTTATTTATTTTTCATTCATTCATTTTGCGGTACCGAGGATTGAACCCAGGAGTAATCCACCTCCAAACTACACCCCTGGCCCTATTTTTTATTCTTAATTTTTGAAACAGGGCTCACTAAGTTATGGAGGGCCTCACTAAGTAGCTGAGGCTGGCCAAGAACCTGTGATCCTCCTGTCTCAGCTTCCCAAGTACTGGGATTATAAGCGTGGGCCACTATGCCTATTTTTTTTTTTTTTTTTGAAACAGGGTCTTGCTAAGCTGCTGAGGCTGGCCTGAAACCTGTGATCCTCCTGTCTCAGCTTCCCAAGTACTGGGATTACAGGCACGTGCCACCACACAGGGCAGCAAAGTGGTATCTTTAACATCCTTTTGATAAAGTAAGATTCTCCATGACTTTTTATCTGTCTCCCTGCCAGTGCCCCTTTCTAGAATGCAATCTATTTTATTAGCAGATACATTTTAAGCATAAAGCACTGTCCAGTACATAGCAGTTGCCTAATATTGACTTGTTGAATGTTTGAATTTTTCAAGATGGAAAAAAGATAGAAACAATAAAGATTGGATAATATGATTAAAAGCATAATCAAATCAACTGTCATGGAGTCTGCACTCCCAAACTATTAAGTGTACATTCTTCTTAAACATACAGGGTATGTTTATGAAAATTCAGCATGTACTAGACCATATTCTCTGACCACAGTCCAACTAAATTAGAAATAAACAATAAAACTCTATGTACTATAAAATGTAAACCACACTTCTAAATAACTCAAAGGGAAAAAAATAGTGAAGATTAGGAGGCAAAGCTGAATGGTAATAAAAAATATTACATTTCAAAAACTGTGGTAAGCAACTAAATACTATCTAGAATGAAAGCTATAGATTTACATGCACATATACACAAGGGATAAAAAGTTGATGAGCGACACATCTAAATTAAGAATTTAAAGAAGAAAAAAGACCAACCAAGTAAACACAAAGAAAATGCAAGGAAGGAAATAATAAAGACAGCAGAGGTTATTGAGATAGAAAAAAATATATATGGTAAAGGATAAAAAAAAAAACAAACCCAAAACGGTTTCTTTGAAAAGTGATGAAACTCTAGCAAGAGAAATCATGGAAAAAGAGATATGGTTTAATATTGAAATTAAAAAGGGATCAAATTTCAGATACAACAGAGATTTAAAAATAGAATAGGAAATATTTCTTGTTAGTATATTTTTTTTTCAAAAGAGAATGGACAATTTCCTAGAAAAAGTATAATTAATCCAAACTGACCCATTGGAAAACAGAAATCTGAACAAATCTTTAATCATTAAAAAGGCAAAACACTTGTTAAAAGTTTACCTAACAAAAATATCTTCCAGGTCAGATGATCTTATTGGTGTTTTCCACCAAATATTTAATTAATGGTTAATCCCTATTTTTTTTTTTTTGGTTAATCCCTATTTTATAGAAAATGTTTCAAAGAAATAAAGGCTTATTCCAACTTCAATTTATTTTTATTTTTTGGCACTAGGGATTGAACTCAGGCTTATTCTACCTCTGAGCTATATCCTAGCCCTTTTTATTTTTTATTCTGAAATTGTTGAGGCTCACCTCGAACCTGCAATCCTCCTGTCTCAACCTCCCCAATACAGGGATTGCTGGTGTGCACGGCCATGCCTGGCTACACCTGGACTTACGAAGCTAACAGTATCTGATATGAAAACAGGCAGAGTGCGGGACATGGTGGCACATGCCTGTACTCCCAGTACTTGGGAAGCTAAGACAGGAGGATCACAGGTTTGAGGCCAGCCTCCACAATTTAGCAAGACCCTTAGAAACGTGGTGAGAACCTATTTCAAAATAAAAAGGGCTAGGGTGTAGCTGGGAGGCAGAATGTCCCTGGGTTCAACCCCTAGCATGAATGAATGAATGAAGGAATGAAGGAATGAAGGAATCCAGGCAGAAACAGTATAAAAAAGGGCATTTGTGGGTCAATTTCCTTATGAACACAATTGCAAAAGCCTAAATAAAATGCTAGCAAACTTAGCCAGGCATTGTGGTGCATGCTTGTAATCCCAGCATTTGGGAGGCTGAGATCGGAGGATCCGGGTTCGCGGCCAGCCTCAACTACCTAGTGAGGCACTCCGCAACTTAGTGAGACCCTGTTTCAAAATAAAGAATAAAAAATAGGGCTGGGGGTGTGGCTCGGAGGTAGAATGCCCCTGGGTTCAATCCCCAGTACTGGGGAAAAAAAAAAAAATGCTAGCAAACTTGAGCCAGGACTGCATAATAAATAATATGAATCAAGACCTTACTAAACTTTCATCCCAGGAGACCAGGAAGGTCGAATATTCGAAGGTCTATCAGCATATTTCACCACATGGACAGATTAAAGAAGAAAACATAATCAATACCTTCTTGGAGGTATTGATTAAACTCAATCCTTATCCATGACTGAAAAATAAAAACAGAAGCCTTAGTAACCAGAAACACAAAGAATCTTTTTTAAAAAACTCATATCAGGTATCTATTTAAAAGATTTTGCACTACAGAACTTTTACAATAATTCTCCTTAAAATCAATAACAAGGCAAGGAGGCTTCCTTGTGTCCAACATTACACTAGAGGACCTAGCCAGCAGAAAAATAATTCAAAGGAATCAAGATTCTGAAGGAAAGGACACGGGCAGATGTCCTGGTCGGGGCACCCATGTCCCTACAGGTCCCTGAGAAGTAGCTGAAGAGTTCAGTGCTTCTAACTCCAGGATTCCAGAATTGCCTAGAATGTTCTTACTTTAGTGGCTTTTACTCTTGTTAAAAGCCACAGTTTTAGTTCATCTGAAAAGATGCTCTATCGCCGTCTTTGCATTGTGACCTAACCTGAACTTTCCAGGTGGACCCAGGATTCCACTTCGCTTGCCTTCCTGCTCGGCATCTTCCTGCGCCCCTCTACATCCGGGCAAGAAGGCTGATGACCCCGGCTCTGCGGACTCGCTTCAGCCTCTGATTCTCGGCTCTGCGGAAGCCAGGGCCACGGCACCCAGCTTGACTCTAGAAGGCTGAATCATTATGCTCTCAGAAGCCTTTTTCATTATCATCTTCAGTGTTTTTTTTTTTTTTTTCGTAATAGACTCTCAAATAATATTGTCTTTTAAAAATCCCATTTCAGTGTTCAGCAGGGGAGTAGTAGTTAGTATCCTTTCCCTTGACTCTTTGGATGGCTTGCTCTTGTGGTTTTTCCTACGTATTTCCGTCTCATGAGTCACTGTGAGCAACTGACTGGGAATGTGGCAGAAGTCTTCTTCGGCTCTTTTGATTAACTGTGTGATTGACCTTGGGCCAGTCATTGAACCTAATCAAGCAATTTCATTCATTGCTAAATAAAGATAAAACACAGCCTGGAGACACGGGTTAAAATTAGACCCCACCACCTAAATGAGTCACTCTCTTAATAACTTACTCACGCAAATTAGACTCTTCCTATAATGTTTCCATTTGGGAAAAAAAAAAAAGCCTCCTTTATTATTTTTGCCTAGTTATAACCCATTTACAGCTCTCTATCCCAGCCTCTGTGACCTCTCCATTTGTTGTTTAACTTCACTGGTTAGTTTCAAACAACACCCATGGGAATCCTTGATGAGCAGCCCACAGTAAAGTTTTGATATTGTACGTGAGCGAAAGAAAAGAAAAATACCACCAGAGATAGGAATGGAAGGAAAAGTGGACTTAGACAAAGTCCTGATTCAGGTTCCGGCTCGTCTGTGTACCAGCTTCTTGATCTTAAGAAGAAAGACAGTGAAATTCTCTGAACCGATACTTTCTGATTTATAAAATGGCAACCATGCTGCTCCAGCTTTTTAATTTCATGGGCAATTGTCCCCCAAACCAAAGACAATAAATGTGCATGGTGTGTTGAAGAACTGAATCATTGGATATTTTTATTCACCTGAACTGGATAATCCCTTTGACTGAATTTAGTCATCACATATGGGTCTTAGAAAGGCCTTCCTGGGTATCCATCCATGTTAGATAGATACTGCCCAAATTATGATACTCAGTGAGTTGTGTATAAGTACGCACACAATAAATAAATCAGGATTAAGAAAACTTTCAGGTAGTAAAATGTAGTTTTAAGAAGGGATGCGGCATGACTTGAGCCTCCTGCAGAAACAAGAAATAAAGTCAGATCTTTCATACTCTGATTTTTAATCTTTAGAAGCCATAACCCACGGTGGAAATTTAAAATGCATAGCAAACAAAGGAATGCTGAAGAGCTGGCCAAATCTGAGGTGTCAACAAAGGAGCTATTTGCAAGTAGGATCTGCTGGTCAGGTAGCGACTCAAGGGGGAAAATCTGCAGACAGAAGCTGTTTGTTTTCTTACCTTTGCTCTGTATTAAAGAGTGCAAAGATGTGCTTGCTAGACATAAAGCTCTTTTCCACATCCCGGACTTTCAGGTTGTCCAAGGGAAGCATGTACTTCTTTTCCTTTTCCTATTGTGAGAAAGAGAGAGAGAGAGAGAGAGAGAGAGAGAGAGAGAGAGAGAGAGAGAGAGAGAAACTTTAATAGAAACTCTCGAACATGCCAATGGCAACATATCACCAGAATCGGCCAACACCTGATTATATTATCTTGATACCATCAAACAGTATTTTGATACCAGCTACCAAGGAATCAAAGCTCTCTGAGACGGGGGACTCCAGGGACTCTCCACACATGGGCTGGGGAAAAAAATGGAAATGGGGGAGGGAGAGTATGCAGGAAGGACTCCAAGATGGAGAAAACACATGGCCCTCTCTGTGTCTTTCCCCCTTGTGTGGGTCCCCCTTAGATGTTTCTAAATGTTAGTTTGATATTAAGAATTTAGTCATCTGTTAATATTTAACAAAAATGTTCTGGTCCTAATTCAATGAGAAATGCCAGATGGATCTCATTTAATGTTTTATTTGCAGCCTAAGCAGTTTTGATAGCCAGGGTTGGCAGGGGAGGAAGCACAAGGGCCCCGGTATGAAATACCCCCCATCACGTACGAGAAAACACTTCCCTCGGTTGGGTTCAGAATAAAACTTGAAGTCCAGGAAAGGAATTATTCCATAACAATTCCATGAATTTCATAGAATTACCGAGCTCTTTGGGGAACAAGAAAATAACCTATTAGAAGTAGGCTGATATTAACTAGGACAAGTTCTCTTTTAAAGCAAATACTTTTTTTTTTTAGGAAGACGGTGGACGTTGGAATGGTAAGGTCTGCAAATGTGACCGATCTGGCATTAATAGAACCTACGAGATGCCAAGGAATGATTGGAAATGTTTCTTTTTAGGGACTGGCCCAGGGGCAATATCATTTATGTATATAAATGCTTAACAAGCACTGTAATAGTAGAAAGCCAAATACTCAGCTTAAGAAACCTAGGAAATACCTACTACCAGGGGCACGTCGGCGCAGACTTGTTAAACAGTAGTCCTCTGTATGGGGAAGCGAAGGGGCCAGACTCCGGGGAGGAAAGCATGGCGACTTGGTTGTAACTTTTAATAAACAACTATTAATGCCCATGGGAAATACGCATGCCATACGAGTGTGTTTGGCATGAGCTCTGGTGCTCCTGTAACACACAGGCTACATCCGTGCGATGGCACGGGGAACTCAGTGGCTGGAGCAGCCCTCCTCCATGTCCCCACACCGGCTCCTGGGTACCACTTTGTGCAGGGGAAACCTCTGGCCTTGTCATTTCTATTTTTTTTTTCATTTTTAAAAAATTATTGGTGTATTGTAATCCTACATCTTGATGCAGTTCAGGGTGATAGAGGCATACATGCACACAGCATTCATTGAGCCCTCCCCTGGTCCCCACCCCACTCCTGCTCCCCTCCTCTCCTTCCTATACAAGGTACAGTGATTGGCTTTGGTAAGTTTGTGTGTGTACATCGTGTCCATTGAGGTGTTTCCCTCTTCAAGTCGTTCTCCTCCTGCTAGTTGCACAATTCCTAATCGCCAAACTATGGAACAGCCAAGATGTCCATCAACAGATGAATGGATTACAAAATTATGGGATATACATACAATGGAATTCTACTCAGCCACAAAGAAGAACAAAATGATATCATTTGCAGAGAAATGGACGGAACTGGAGAATATCATGCTAAGTGAGATTAGTCAGACACAAAAAGCGAAGGGTTGGATGTTCTCCCAAATATGTGGAAACTAGGGAGAAATTGGGACACAGGAGGACCTCTAGACAAAGGAGGAGACACCATAGAGACCTTGCCATTTCTAATTCCCAAGTCGGTCAGGGAAAAGTCGGGCAGAGCACATGGAATTAGCAAAGAAGCTGGTACTGAACCACACAAAATAAGGCAGAAGGAAGGGGATGACTTCCTTCCAGCTGAAGGAAGCTGGTAGGAGAATAAAATGGGCATGCTGGCTGCAAAAGTCTTTAAAGTGAAGAAAAAAATATACAAGAGATCAAACGGGAGTAGAGGAAACCAGGAGACGGGGAGAGGACACAGAGACGTGAAGCACTGTCAGAAGGCTCTGCTACTTCTTGTACAAAAGTAATGTGTTCATAAATGTGAGAATATTCTAAATAGCAATATCATTTAAGTAGATGAAGTGTCGAGTTGGAACCAAACTTACTTAAGGCATCTTTGTCACACTCTTTTAGTACAGAATTCTGAGAGGTCAGATTCTAGATTGAATGAAAACCTACCCAATACATAATCCAATGAAAATGCTTGAGACCCAGGGAACATTTCTTTTTTAATGGATGTTGTTTTTTTCAATGCCCTAAATTTAAGCAGCTGGGGTATTTTTTTTTTTTTTTGCATCATCCTATTCAACCTTTTGAAATGATGGATTTGCTTTTTAATGGAAAATCTGCATTTCATTGTAAAGATGGAACACAATGTCCTTGGCTTGTTTTCTAGAGAAGTAGGCTGTCTTTTGTACCGCATTTTTCTTTTTTTAGCATATAGTGAAGAGAAAAAAAAATTCAGCAAGTTGATGTCAGATATTTCAGATATTAAACAATGGAGGAAAGCACACATATGCAGAAAAGGGACTAAGAAAAATGCAGTCTTCATTTTCCAAGTGTGAGATGTCACTTATTCAAAGCTTTTGAGGACACATCGCTGAATTATTTCATAATCCCAAGTCTTAAGACTGACAAAGGCAGAAAAAAATATTCCGACTGACTTGTTTAATTAAAGTTGTAAGTCAAACAGAGAATTAAACAAAACAGCAGCAACTCCAAGCAATGAAACAATATATCATGAATATTTCTAAAAAAATCTTAGTGGTTTTGGGTAAGAGTGATGGTCTGCTTTAAAAAAAAAAAACTGAAATAGCTAAAATAAACAAAAGAAACAGAAAAAGAAGGATATACAGAATTATAATTTCCAAAATACATGAGTCTTAGCACCAGCCTCATTAAGAAACTTGCTAAATGATGGTTGTCAGTTCTATTCAACAGTTCAATAATGCGCCATCCAACATGGCAGCCACCAGCCACAGGCAGCTACTGAGACAGGGCTAAAATGGGATGCATGTAATGTAAAATCTACATCGAAGATTCAGTATGAAAAATGAAAGTCAACAACCTCATGAGGACCTTTTATGCTGATTCTATGTTGAAATGATAATATTTTGAGTGTGTGTGGGGGAAGCATTATTAAACGTAATTTTCCTACTTACTTGTACCCTTTGGGAGATGTCTGCTAGAAAAGTTCAAATGACACATGTGACTCATCTTGAGTTTCTTTTGACAGCCCTGAACCCCACGCCTGTGTCCTCTCGTTCCTTCCTCCCATCCGCCTAGACAGTTTTCCCTGCTGACTCTCCTGTTCCTGCTAGCACGTACATCTTTCATCTCTGGTCACCGAGTCTGAAATCTCTCTGCCACGTTGAATGCATTGTCTTCCGTCACCTCCTTTATTACATCAAGATTCTGTGACACTCATTTGAAGCATTTGTCAGATTTCTCTGTGTTGGACACTTGCACGTCAATCCAGGTCCCTGGCACCTCACGAGCATGTTGTCAGAAATGGTCTCTTTGCTTTCTAAGTTCTCTGACATCATGGGGAAGGCAAGATGGAAACACTTCTTGTGCTGTTGAATCCATTGCAGTCCTTCGAAGCTTCCGGCAACTTCCCATTCTGATGGAAGAAAATCCACTAAACTCTTTTTTTTCAGTACTGGGGACTGAACTCAGGGGCATTCTATCTCTGAGTTACATCCCCAGCCCCATTCTTTATTGTTAATTTTGAAACAGGGTCTCACTAAGTTGCAGACGGCCACACAAATTGCTGAGGCTGGCCTTGAACCTACTAGGATCCTCCTGTCTCAGCCTCCCTAGTACTGGGATTGCAAGCTCCTTAATGTGGCATTTAAAAACACCCACAAAGCCGGTGTGGTGGCACATGCTTGTAATCCCAGTACTTGGGAAGCTGAGACAGGAGGATTGCAGGTTTAGGGCCAGCCTTAGCTACTTAGTATGGCGCTCTGCAACTTAGTGAAGCCCTGTTTCAAAATAAAGGATAAAATAATAGGGCTGGGGTATAGCTCAGAGGTAGAATGCCCCTGGGTCCAATAAAAATAAAAACACCCACAGATTGGCCCAACTCTGATTTGTCAATGTCTTTTTTCTTCCTCCATAAGAAGTCTCCATTTTAACCAAATCCATCTTTGCCAATACTCTTTACCCAATCTCAGTGGCTCTTCAACTCCTATCTACCATGACAATGTTTTTTTGGAGTCCAAGTGTCTTTTACTTTCCATGCAAAAAAGTTTTCCAAGCATATAACTGTCTGTCTCACCTCTTCCTTCAATGCACACAACAGGTATTATTTAGACTACTCTGTGTGTGTGTGTGTGTGTGTGTGTGTGTGTGTGTAGTGTGCTGGAGATTGAACCCAGGGGCATTCTGCCTCTGAGCTACACCCCCAGCCCTATGTTATTTTTTATTTGGAAATAGGATTTCACTAAGTTGTGGAGAGCCTTTCTAAGTTACTGAAGTTGGCTTCACACCTGTGATCCTCCTGTCTCAGCCTCCCAAGTGCTAGGATTACAGGCATGCGCCACCGGGCCCAACTCTAGTCTATTCATTTTGAACTAGTACATCTTACATGGGATGGCCTCTTTTTATAAATGCATCACATTAAAAAATGTGTGAAGGTTGTTCATTTGGAACTCAGAATGTCCAGTCATTCCTTTTGCTTGAGTAGGTTATCTTTGTAGAGAAAAGCAAACAAAACAAAACAAAGAAAACCCAGAATACTTTGTAAAGAAAGGACAGAAAATTTGGTATTTTAAACATCCATTTTGGAGGCAGCAGAGTAAAATTCTAAAGAAAGATTTTTTTTAAAGGGAGATTAAAAAAGGAACGTCTGCATGCATTTTTAAAAAGCTTCCGAGATCCGTGTTATTGCGTTGACACTGAGATAGCTTCATTTGATACACGCATTACGTTCAACACATTGGTGTAGAGGTTGTTCCTTTGGAACTCAGAACGTTCAGTCCTCCCTATTGTATGAGGTTATCTATGCAAAGAAAGGGGAAAAAAAAAAACAGAGAACATACTTTTGCCATAAACAAGACATAAAAAATTTGATATTTAAAACATTTAAACATCCATTTGAGAGAAAGCGAAGTAAAATTCTAAAGAAAGATTTTTTTTTCCCTTTCAAAAGAAGATTCCAAAAAGAACATCTGCATTTTTAAAACCTTCAGAGGCTGATGCCTCCAGGTCGACTGGACAACATTCTTTTCTTTGTATTTAAACACAGGGCGGCTCGTCTTTTTCTCGGAACAGGAGGATCACCAGGATCATCTGCATGAGAAGCATCCAGGATGACAGAGATCCTTTGTTCAAAGACAGAGGAACCATAAGAGACTGAGTGTTCCTTCCCTGCAGTAACTTGGCAAGAATTGAAAGAAATAGGAGGAATGGGCCAGCCCAGCGGCAGGTGCACCTAGGTGTGAAAGACAGTGGCCTGCGGCGGAAGTCACTGAGTGGTCAGTAGGCACGGGACGCGGAATCAGGGGGAGGGAGGAGGGGATCGTGGGCTGGCCCCGGTATGAGTTCATTGATCTGGAAAGGAAGCACAAGCTGTGGAGAGATGGACCTGCGGTGGCAAGTGCCCGATGGTGGCCTCCAGCTGGCAGAGCACTCCCCAGGGGAGCTGGGTGCTGGAAGGTGTTACGGGGAGACAGGAAGAGGACTGGGTGTGTGGAAGAGCCGCCCCTGCACGTGTGAGGACTGGCAGGCCTTCCTACCCTTGGGGACTGAGAGCAAGAGAGTTTCATAACTTGGAGAATATTTGGGTGGCCTTGATGTGGTGATATTTGTAATCACTTTATTTGTGCATACCTATTCTTACTAATAAAGCAACAAAATCCCCAAGGATAAGACCGCGAAGTGAATCTTCCCTTCTTTCTATATATAGCCGTGGCTCTCGTAGTGCTGGGCATGAGGACTTACAATGGTGTATGTTATAAATATTGTCAGATTGACTTGAGAATGGATGTTAACCAAAGCCAAGCATTAAGACACCGGATGGTCACATTATTAAGGAATCAAATAATCTGGGTGTGGTGATACACTCCTGTAATCCCAGTACTTGGGAGGCTGAGGCAGGAGGATCACAGATTTGTAGTTAGCCTCAGCAACTTAGTGAGATGCTTAGCAATTTCATAAGACCTTGTTTAAAAATAAATAAAATAAAATAGGGCAGGGAGTGTACCTCCAAGGTAGAATGCCCTTGGGGTCAGTCACCAGCACCATATACATACAAAACAAGAATCAAATAAAATTTGTATTTAAAAAAACTGTATAAGATGCTTAACTGTGATTGGCATTGCTGGTGACCACTAAATCTTTACAGAAATGGATAGGCTGCATTTACTTTTATTTTGCCTTTGAGTTGCTTTTCTTGGCTGGGAATGTCTTCTTCCCTGAAAGAGGGCGAGTACTGATGGTCTTGAAGTTTATGGCAAATGTCACCTCCCCCAGGAACAGCGCAGAATGTGACAGGCCTCTTTGCTCTATAGCTCTCCGATTGTCCATTATAGCCTAGAATATTGGTTTGGCGTTGATGAGACGCGATTCTTTTTTTCCTGTTTACACACAGTAACTCTTCTTGATACAGGAGAATCATCAGCATTATTTGTAGGGGAAGCACCCAGGATATAAGATTCTTTGACATCCTAGAATACAGGGTGCCAATCCTAGGATGTAGGATGGCATACTCATCCTAGGATGGCTTGCCATGTCAAGTAGGCTGAGAGCTCTTTGAGGTCAAGGATGTCGTAATGAATGTTTTTGCAAATACACTTAAATAGCTATCACACTGGTACACATGCAGATGTTGCTTAACAAACACTTGCTTTTTGATGGTGCATCACAGCTAAAATTCCAACACGGCGGTCTACCTATGTCATTATGTTAAAAACTAACCAGATGTGATATAAAAAACTTATTTATTCATTTATTTTTCTGGTACTAGGGATTGGACCCGGGGCATTCTACCTCTGAGCTACACCCCCAGTCCTTTTTTTTTTTTTCGGTACTGGGGATTGAACTCAGAGGCATTCTACCTCCGAGCTATACCCCCAGCCCTAATTTTTATTCTTTATTTTGAAACTAAGTCTCACTAAGTTGTAGAGGGCCTCACTAGGTAGCTGAGGCTGGCCGCGAACCCGGATCCTCCCGTCTCAGCCTCCCAAATGCTGGGATTACAAGCGTACCCTAGCCCTTTTTAAATTTTTTATTTGGATACAGGGGCTGACCAACTTGCTGAGGTTAGCTTCAAACCTGCGATTCTCCTGTCTCTGCCTTCCAAGTACAGGGATTACTGCACTGCCACGCCCTGCTATAAAAACTTATTTTTAATACATCAAAGCTGGATTTTAAATGAGCTGATACTACTTTGTTTAGCATCATATAATTTGTTGAATTAAGTTTTACTAATCTAGACCAGTATAAATGATTTGACTTACACAAATCTCAGGACTTAAATATATAAATGGGCTGTGATAATTCAATATACTTAAAAGAACAAAAAACAAATATATACATATACATATACATACATATATACATATACTTACACATGCATACATATTTGATACTGAGGATTCAACCCAGGGACATTCTCCCTCCGAGCTATACCCAAGCCCTATTTTATTTTTTATTTTGAAACAAGGTCTCGCTAAGTAGCTGAGGCTGGCCAGGAGCCTGCGACCTGCCTGTCTCAGCCTCCCAAGTACTGGGATTACAGATGTGTACCATCATGCCCAGCCATCAGACACATTTTTAATAACACCAAATTTCTTCTTAAAATATGTGATAATCATTAACAATTTTCATTGGCTTGTTCAAACATTCTAAAACATCGTGACAATGTATCTTAGGCTCATAAATAATATTGGAAATGGGTTCCATGACAGACTAATGGGGGGGGGTATTTCATGTTACTGACCAGAGGTGGGCTTCATGAGACTAGAGATTCCTAGTTTTGACCACTTCGCATACTTACAATGTTCTGTGTGTATTCTGTTCCTGCATTTGCCATATCTGATATGATATCTAATTTGCTGAATGTCTTTCTTTTTTCTTTTGAGAAACTGGTATGTATCAGAGACCCAGCTCACAACTAGTCCGGGTTGAAAAGATTCCTCACCCAGGGGCCGTAAATGTTTCTGCAGAATTCTAAACACTCATGAGATCCCACTGGGCATTCAATTATTATAATTTGCTTGTGGCTCAAGAGAAAACATTGATTAACTTCTTCTTTATAATAAAGATTTCTTTTTACTTTGATGCACTGTATCCAGAATGTTTGTAAGCAGAGGGACTGGAGACATTATCTTGGACCTCGAAGTGGGAACTGGGTTCCAAGAAAAACAGGACGGCCTCGTGTATTAGTCGAAGCCTCCTATGCTTTGAGTAAGTGGCACAAGAATTATGCTACCCATGCAGACTCACCAGGTCCCCACCCCCACCTCATTTTCTCAGAGACATTCTATCACCTCTCAGAATAAATTCAAACTCTTCAATATGCCCAGGGCACCAGCCCTGGGACTCTGCCTCCCAGGAGAATCAATGCATTTCTCTTTGGACACAGAACACACTCAATTGTATCTTCTCATGTTTGTCTATACTTTTGCTTCCACTAGAAATATCTTGCCTTACTTGCCACTCAACTTCTTTATGCCTCAAAATTCCTGCAAAAATAGAAGTATAGCAATACTTGATTTCAAAATATACTACAGGGCTACAGTAACAAAACCAGCATGGTAATGGCATAAAAACAGACTCATAAACCAACGGCATAGGATAAAAGATACAGAGAAAAGCCAGCTGATTTTTGATAAAGGTGTCAAAAATATATGTTGGAGAAAAGACAGCCTGTTCAACAAATAGCACTGGGAAAATTAGATAGCTATATGAAGAAGCTATCACCCTGCACAAAAGTCAACACAAGATGTATCAAATATCTAGAAAAAAATCAACAAAAGTCAACTCAAGATGGATCAAATACCTAGATATTAGACCAAAAACTTGGCAATTACTAGAAGAAATGTAGTATCAACTCTCTAACATATAGGCATTCTTAACTTTCTTAACAAGACCTCTAAAGCACTGGAAATAAAACTGAGAATCAATCAGTGGAATGCCATCAAATTAAAAAAAGCTTCTGTGTAGTCAAAGAAATAACCAAGAGTCTACAGAGTAGGAAAAAAAAATCTTCTCCAGCTAGTTCTCTGATAGAGGACTAATATCTAGATATATAAAGAACTAAAAAACTTAACACCAAAAAAATTTCCCAAACAAATAAACCAATCAAAAATGGGCAGTAGAACTGAATAGACACCTCTCTAAAAAAGAAATATGAATAAATGGTAAACAAATACTTAATAAAACGTTCAACATCATTAGCAATCTGCGAAATGCAAATGAAAACTACCCTGAAATTCCATCTAACTCCAGTTAAAATGGCAACCATCAAGAATACAAACAATCGGCCGGGTGTGGTGGCGCACACTTGTAATCCCAGCATTCGGGAGGCTGAGACCAGAGGATCCGGGTTCGAGGCCAGCCTCAGCTACCTAGTGAGGCACTTCGCAACTTAGTGAGACTCGGTTTCAAAATAAAGAATAAAAAATAGGGCTGGGGGTGTAGTTCGGAGGTAGAATGCCCCTGAGTTCAATCCCCAGTACTGCAAAAAAAAAAAAAAAAAAGAATACAAACAATCATAAATGCTGGCAAGGATGTGGGGAAATAGGAACTCTTCTACACTGTTGGTGAGACTGTAAATTAGTACAACCACTATGGAGATCAGTGTGGAGGTTCCTCAAAAGACTAGGAATGGAGCCACCATATGACCCAGAGACACCCCTCCTTGGTATGTTTCCAAAAGAATTAAAGTCAGGATACTGTAGTGATACATGCGCGTCCATGTTTACAGCAGCACAATCCCCAACAGCCAAATTATAGAGCCAGCCTAGACGAACAGGTAAGGAAAATGTCACCAATTCACACAGCGGAGATTTATTCAGCCATGAAGAAGAACAAAAGTATGTGATTTGCAGGAAAATGGACAGAGCTAGAGAGGATGATTCCATGAGATGGAGATTGGCCAGTCTCAGAAAGCCAAGGGTCAGGTGTTTTCTCTCATATGTGGAAGCTACAGGGAGAAAAAGGAAGCAAAAGAGACTCCATGAAAAGGAGGAGAGAGACCCGTGGAGCAGTGGGAGGGGTTAGGGCAGAAAGGAGGGGAGGAGAAAAAGAAGGCTTGAAAAGGAAACAGGCCCAATGATGTCGTGCTCACATGCGAAGGTATCACTACCAGTCCTCTAGCATGTGTGGAGAGGGAGGGAGAGGACAGGGAAGCGCACCAGGAGATGGTGTGTGACACATGAATACAGCGCTTTGAATTTCACTACATGTATGATTACATTGCGCCAATTAAATTCTAAAAAAAAAAATCCTGCCATAGATTATCCTTTCTAGTTCTGACTTCATTTGCATTTGTTCTAAAAATATTATAGATCTCATTTTTTTTCTTCTTTTCTTTCCCTGTCTCACTTACACACATTCCCCGCCCCCCCCCTCCCCCCCCCGCAAATCAGTGGAATCCTCTAAAGAAAAAGATTCTGACACTAAAGTCTGGTCTATTGAATGGATTTAGAAGTGGAACTCGTCCACCTGAAGCAGGGATGGGGCAATGAGAAACCCTGCCCATCGGGACTCATCCCTCACCCTGGTACCACCTCTAAGACATTCTCAAGAGATGCAGCTGGGATGCCCAGGGACGCTAGTCCACAGCCCTGGCTTCCCAGACGCCTCTTCCATGGCCCAGCCGGCCTTTTGGTCTTGTTCTCCCAGCATCCCTGCAGGGCTGGGACTCTGCCCTGAGCCCCATCTGCTCGGACCTTCTCCTTAGGTCTCCCCACTGGGTGGCCGCACCCAGCTCCTTCTGATCTATACATGAGCAAACACCACCCCCCGGAACCACACGGGTGATTCTCTCAACCTTCCAGCTCAAACCACGCCACAATGAGCTACCAAACTGATGCAGCGCTTTGATATGCTCACCAAGAACCCACAAAAAAGGACACAGCATTCTGGAGGTAGCAAGAGCTTCCCTGGACCAGGCACCCCACTCGGTCCCCTCTCTATGGTTCCCAGAATCCCTGGTCCCCGGCTGAATCCCTTTACAGCACTGGCACACCTCATTTGTGCTATATTGCACTGTACGTCTCTTATTTTCTAAGTGTCTACATGTTTCGTCTAAGCGTGTGCATGGTCTGCCTTTCCAAGTATAAGCTGACAGCTGAGAGAACGTGCACATCTCTGATGACTGTGACCTCCGTTATCGAGGGCCATTCTATGCACCTTGCTGCCCTGTTGCTCTGACTTTGCTACCAAACCATCAGCAGCTCCCTGAGGGAAGAAACCATTCCCTTCTTAGCGTTGGCCACGTAGCAGCGGCTGAGCAAATGCTTGGTGAATGAACGTAGGAAGAGTCCCCTCAGGGCTGGCACCGCGCTTTGCCTAGATTAAGAACTCAGATGATGAGTGACTTATAAAATAATCAAAGTATCCAAGCAAAAAAAAAAAGAGAGAGAGAGAGAGAGGCTATAAAAATATTGAGAATACCAGAATACTAGTTCCACATGCTGTTGAAAACTAAAATCTGGTGTTTACGGCTATTAAGAAGTTCTAACCAGTGCAATGAACAAGCATGAAACACATAATATAAACTACCCATCTTTTTATTTGGATTTTAATTCCCGGCTTTAATCAGAACTACGTTTT